>OZ026613.1:100150809-100270215 GCA_964020975.1 Hermodice carunculata
CAACTGAAAACAACAGTCATTAAAGTAGATTGACTCTTGCACCTCAGAGAGATTGCATCTCAGTAAGTGTCAAATAGCTATGATTTGCAGGGAAATGAGGCAGGATTTCTATGATCCGTAGCCAACAGCAGGTCGGATGCGAAAATCCAATAGTGGGAGTGCTAGCTATAAGTACATGACCAATTGAATGGTTGGGGAGTGGTAGAGGAAGCCAGGAGGTACTAATAGACTAATAATGTTGGTATCTGTTAACCTTTGTCATCCTGGAAACATTTATGTCAAGGTGGGGGTTTTTTTTTTTGGTTTTTTTTTTTTGTTTTTTTTGTTTTGTTTTTTTTTTCATATTTTCATCGAAAGGTTGCACATGTACAGCAAAGAAACTGTAAGGTAAAACATTTGGCCTTAATCTGTACAGGGCATTTTGAAAGGTTGTCTTTCAAAACAATATAAAAAAAATGTTATGTAGTTATAAACTTCTTAAGTCTGTTGACATAGAATTAGAGAGTGGGCAGAGAATAATCTGGAGAGGTAAAAACTTGATCCAGCAAGGGCTGCATTAAACTACAATATCCATGCTTACATGTGCTGGTAAAGGCCTGTGGTCTGGCATAGATCTCTGGCAGGGCAGGAATAAACTGCATGTGGGTTGTCACCAATGAAGAATTAAGTGAGACATATTAGCTGGAACTGAGGGAATCTTCTTCCACAAGAGATGATGGCTAAAACTGCAAATATTGAAGGATACCAAAGCCTTGATTTGCAGATCCTGATTGTGGCTTGTAAATGAGCTTAGTTTCCTTTATATTATTTGTTAACGATTTTGTCTACTTGCCTTGATATTCCAATTAAGATCACCTGAACACAGCCACAAAACTGATTTGTGTCTTGGATGTGTTGCCTGACCAGGCCAGTGCTAAATACTGGGCAACGTTTTAATGGGGGATTACTATGGACCTGTCAAGCAGACACGCGAGTGGCACTATTGGCTTCCGCGCTAAAGTGCACACCTCCACTCAGCTATGATGGAGCAATTGACAATGTGCTTTGGTAGACAAGGTAGGACTGCCCATCTTTGTAACTCTGGTTTCTTGACTACAATTCTTATCATGTAGCGTGTCTTGTGCTCACCATTTCTGCAAAGTCATTTATCACTGTGCAGCACAGGTTGAGATGCAAGATCTTTGGATCATCAAGACCTGTGTATATATAATACTTTCAGTAACGGTTGGAGGTGATAGCAAGGCCTCAGTCAAGCCTTTCCCATAGAATTTAGGCTGAGTCAACAGCTTTTCTTGACATAGGTTGGATAATAAGATCGAACCTATATCAGGGAAAGCTGTTAATGAGTAGCATGTTATGGTGATAGGTTTCGTGCACAATTTATCATTTTGTTCAGTTAAAATGAATCAAAAACATTGAAGCAGACATTTGACCCAACAGGTAATTTTGGCCACTTGAAGGGGGGAGGTATTAACTCTTTAAGGGCCTAATTTTGGACTGGGTCAACAGCTTTTCTTGGTGCACATTCGGCACATTAATGCACGCTGAGAAAAGCTGTTGACTTGGGATATTTTCTCTGGAACTTGAGGCATGCTGGTACTTGAATGAAAGGTCTTTTTACAAGGAATACAAGTGTGAGATCCTAATGATAATTTAGACTAGTTTTACTTTGGTAGATCGACTTTACAAGTGATTGGCACTGAAAGAGTTAATTCAACCCGAAGGCCCAATTTGAGAGCAGTAGTTTTGGGATTTTTGGAGCCACATGAAGTAGCAAAAAGTCAGAGTTATTACTGCATCAGAACCATCACACACCGTTGGGAAACTTAGCGACATATAATTTGTATTAGAACAATTAACCCCTTCACTATTAAGTAGGAGAATGAGTCAACAGCTTTTCCAGAGTATGCTTTGGATGCAACTTGCCAAAAATGCCCCGTGGAAAACTGTTGCCTTGAAACCTTTGTTTTTGTTTGTTTTTTTTTTTTTTTTGTTTTTTGTTTTGTTTTGTTTTTTTTTTTTTTTTTTTGCTTTTTTTGTGTTTTTTTTTTTGTCTGTGGAACTGCAGGAATGCTAATACCTATAGGATCATCTTTTTGCAAGTTATATAATCTGAAATCATTATAATACTTCAAATCATCGTAACTTTTGTTGTGATCAGCCCTGAAGGAGGTAACTGACAGTGAACAGAAATACTCCATTAAATCCAAAGCTGAGTGTCATTGACACTAGGGTGGCCTATGACATCTTCGTATCTGTCCTTACTTTTCATATACCAATCACCTGTAGTATGGCAGGTATTCAATCTTGCACTTGGCATTGTTTGACAATCAACCCTTTCCTCCTTAAACTTGCAAAAACCGGCTGGTGATCAAATGTTTGCCTCCGTATTTTCTGCTAATTTCAACAGTAATGAAAAAACAGTAACTGAGAATTGTAAATGAGACATATAAGATCATGGCCCAGGTCAACAGCTTTCCTTGGCATGGGTTGGGCACCAAGTGCCCAACCCATGCCAAGGAAGGCTGTTGACTCAGTGTTAATTCAAGGGGGAAGGGGTCAGTTCTGTTACAGCTGCCTCATGCTGCAGGACTTGCCAGACAGTGCAAAAACCACTGAGTAATACCTTTATGATTTGATTATGGAATGGGTTAATCTTCTTTGTGACTGAAGTATGGAATATTGGTTAATTATCACAGTTATGACTGCAGTGTGGAATGTATTAATCATCTCTGTTATGATACGAGTATGGAATTTATTAGTCAGCTGTGTGACTGAGGTATGGAATGGGTTAATCATCTTTAAGAATGAGGTATGGAATCATCTCAAGAAGTTACATTTGTATGTGTTTTCTGCTGGACTGAAGTTCTTGTGGAAGGTCAATTGAGACCTGTCAGGTTAACCCTTAAAGACCCCACGACTGGTGAACAGACTGGGGAACAGACTTCATCAAGGTATATATATGTGCAGAAATAGCTCTAGTTGTAATCTCTGCATAAAATTGGTAATAATTTTATTAGTGCTATTTAGAAATGGGACATTGTACCATTGTGTACATGTATGTGCTACAGGTGGCATAATTAACAGATTCTTACAATGCATGCTGTAGTGCCTGTACTAGGCATGTCGACTGTAAGTCCTGCTGATATATGGTAAGTGGTTCCAATAGTGTCTTAGCACCAGTTTTCATAGTTTTTTTGCTGCAAACTGTGAACACAAGGGATTCATAAAGTTACAGATGCTCAGATGTGCAGAATAGGAGATACAGTGGTACCTGCTTTAAAGACTACCTCCAATTTAAGACTGCATGTCTTTTTAAGACCACTCTTTCAAGACCCTCTGCTGTATTTACATGTTAAATATACCTTCAATTTAAGACCACCTGCAGTATGATACCACTTTTTGTTGGCTGTAGGGGTGGTCTTAAATAGCAGGTACCACTGTACGCATATTAAGTTCCCGCCCAAACTGCGTACCTGATTGACTAGTCTGGCTTGGTGAGATGTGGTGAGATGTGGCGAGATACGGGTCAGTGCCTGTGAGGATAAGCGGGATATTACCAATATTTTGGAAATACAGAATATTTATTCAAAGCATATGGATTTTTTTCTTGTATATGGCTCAGGAGGTACTAAAATACCAGTTTGGCATTTGTGAACTTAAATTTCTCCAAAAATCCTAATTTTGCGAGAAATGAGCATATGGCCTGCTGTGACAGTGATATGACCACAGACCACCCATGTATACAGAGTATGGTAAAACTTGTCAGGACGGACCACCCATGTATACAGAGTATGGTAAAGCTTGTCAGGACAAACCACCCATGTATATGAAGTATGGTAAAATCTGTCAGGACAGACCACCCATGTATATGGAGTATGGTAAAACCTGTCAGGACAGACCACCCATATATATGGAGTATGGTAAAACCTGTCAGGACAGACCACCCATGCATACAGAATATGGTAAAGCTTGTTAGGGCAGACAGCCCATGTATACATATAGTAACATGAAACCTGTTAGGACAGATCGCCCATGTATTCATATATTAACATGAAACCTGTTAGGACAGACTGCCTATGTATACAGAGTATGGTAAAACTTGTCAGGACAGACCATCCATGTATATGGAGCATGGTAAAACCTGTCAGGACAGACCACCCATGTATACAGAGTATGGTAAAGCTTGTCAGGACAGACCACCCATGTACACATAGTATGGTAAAGCTTGTCAGGACAGACAACCCATGGACACAGAGTATGGTAAAACCTGTCACGACAGAGCACCTGTGTGCACAGCACACTGCATTGTATAATAATTAAAACAGGTCTACACAGCTCACCTTTGTACACATAGTTTAGTAAAACTTATCACCTGGGACAGACTACCCATGTATACATAGTAACATGAAACCTGTCAGGACAGACCATCCTCGTACATAGTAACATGAAACCTGTCAGGACAGCCCATCCAGTACATAGTAACATGAAACGTGTTAGGACAGCCCATCCTTGTACATAGTAACATGAAACCTGTCAGGACAGCCCATCCAGTACATAGTAACATGAGACCTGTCAGGACAGACCATCTGTGTATACATAGTAATATGAAACCTGTCAGGAGACACTACCCATGTACACTGAGTCTGGTCAGGACATATACCGCCTGTGTATGCATGTTATACTCGATTCATTCCAATAGTAGCACGCTGTGCTAATGCAAAGATTTCTTGGAGCAGACATGGTTTTTGTGGAGTTTGTGATAATAATATGTCTTAATTTACAATGCCACAAGCAATTATACTTATAGAATCTATATAGCATAAAAGAACAACAATGAACAAACAAAACCCCCAAGATTAAAAAGTAGGGGGTTTGCTTTGATTAAGGAAATGTGCTACAATTGGCATGAATACAGTAGTAAAACCTGTCAGGAAATACCACCTATGTATGCATTATATTTACGTTCAAGAAACACACTGGGCTACCTTAATTTTTTTGTGTTTTAATGGTTCAGCTCATTATTCTTGTGACACAAATAATTTTAGCATGCTATGGTTGGGGGAGTGGGTGGAGGGAGAACATTATCAGGGCACAGATTTGAGGCCTACCAGCTCAAACCAAACTAGTCCTAACATCATTGCTGTGTGCCCTGACATCATTGCTGTGTGCCCTGACATCATCGTTGCGTGCCCTGACATCATTGTTGTGTGTCCTGACGTCGGCGCTGTGTGCCCTGACATCATTGCTGTGTCCTGACATCATTGCCATGTGCCCCGACATTGCTGTGTGTCCTGACATCATTGCCGTGTGTCCTGACATCATTGCTGTGTGTCTGACATCATTTTTGTGTGCCCTGACATCATTGCTGTGTGTCCTGACATCATTGCTATGTGCCCTTTGCTAGAAGCTTGCTATGGCTGCACATGCACACGTAATGGACTGCATTCATTGGGGTAATGAACCTCGATGTTTTTCCTGTGGTTGTTATGCTGAGAACCATTCCTAATATAAATATCAGTGTGTGAAGACAAACAGTCTTACTTAGTGCTGGGGCTCCAGTGACAGGATTACCTGTTTAAGCATTTATCATGACAAGTACACAAAAGCCAGGATAGATGTACTATCTCCTGCGGCTCAAGCTAAAAAATAATCAAGATTAGGTGTGGGTTACTTGTGCAATATGTGGTGGAGACTTTATCAAGATATATGCAGAAATGGCTGGAGCTGAATCAATGCAGAGGATTGGTAACACTATTGTTAGTGCTATTTCGAAAATGGTCAAAGACATTCAGCAACTGTATACAAGTTGTAGGTGGCACAATTAACAGATTCTCACGATGCATCCCATAATGCAAGTGTGCGTTGATTAGTCATGTGATGTTTCATGCCATGGTGTTTTCTTGGCAGCATGTTCTCATTATTTCTGACCTGGCCATCTTCATCAAAGTCCTTTAGTGAGGCAAGTGTCATTGTTGAAGCTACAGTGTATTCTGCATAAAATTTCTGTGTTATTGCACCTTGTATAGCACTGACTCATATAAATCAGCAGTAAAATTATTGCTGAATCACCCATCTGCTGGCCTTCAATGGGAAAACAGACATTAGACGGTGAATGAGAGCTGCAAAAAGTCATTAAACCAGTACACGTCTACTTGGCAAACATTCAAAAGCTAAAAAAAAAAGCTGAAAAAGAAAAGCTGGAAAAAAAATGCGACCAAAAGCCAGCACATGTTGAAGGCTGTGCACTATTTGTAAATACTTCATGCTCATGGACAGCATATAAATATTCTGGCTTCCCCTTGGGTTGTTTTTTTTTTTTTTTTTAGGCTATCACTGAGTGCACCAACCTGACTGGATTAGCTCTGTCTTTGAAACAGCTGGGGATCAAAGCAGATATATAACTACATCAGTTGCTGTAAATTCTTTTTTATGGCTCTGTTTGTTGCAAAGCAGGGTGTTCTTTAAGCTGTGGTCTCAAGAGAAGCAGTGTCAACAACCCACCAAGGATTCCAGGGCTCAGGCAACATGCCATTCTACAGTTTTCATTGGCTGTTTGAGAGACAATCCAGGGCCTGTCTTTTTCAATTCACAAGCAGTCAGCAAAATATGCAGCCATATTTGCTGCCATTTTTGCCCATGAGACCTGGTGGCAAAGATGAATCGAGGCATTACTTGCATTGCCCGGCACGAGTGAAGATGCCTTGGCAGATTAAAAGTGACAGAAATGTAAATGTATACAACAACATGCATAGATTCAGAGGCAGGTCCAACCAATCACAGAAAACTTAATTAACTTATGAACCCTTTCCCTCTCAAACTGGCCAAAACCGGCTGGTGGCCAAATGTCGTCTGCTTCCGTGTTTTCAACTAATTTCAACAGTTATGAAAAACAATTTGACTGAGAAATGTACATGAGACTTATCAAGATCACATGCCCCAGCTCAACAGCTTTTCTCGGCATAGGTTGGGCACTTAGTGTCCAACCCATGCCAAGGAAAGCTGTTGACTCAGTCTTAATTCAAGGGGGAAGGGTTAAGGGGTTTGCAAAGAGTCTGACGACTGAAGAGTCCTACTGATTAGTCTATGCAGTACTGCCACCTGATATTACAGAACTTCCATCAGGATTTCTCAGGACTGCATACATTATACCTGTCTTTAGGACATAAACAGTTTCATCTGAACCCTAAAGTTACCATGTCTAAGCACAGATTCTGGTAACATTATATTTGTCACCATTGCTCTATCTGTGTGTACATGTTGGGGCATAATTGTTAACTTCTAGGAGACTGAGTCATCAGTTTTTGGTGGCATATTCTTGGCTCCGCTTTTGGTGGCATATTCTTGGTTCAGCTTTTGTTGGTGTACTCTTGACTGAGTTTTTGTTGGTGTACTCTTGGCTCAGCATTTGGTGGCATACTCTTAGCTCAGGTTTTGTTGGCATACTCTTAGCTCAGCTTTTGGTGGTTTTCTCTTGGCTCAGCTTTCAGTGGCATACTGTTGGTACAGCTTTTGCTGGCATAGTCTTGTCTCAGATTTTAATGACATAGTCTTGGCTCAGCCTGCAGGGAAGTGCTTTTAACTGATGACATAAACCAGCCAAAGCAGTCTGGAGCTAAAATGCTGTCCGCTGAAATGACTTTAGTAATTTTAAGGCATTAGTTCATACTTAAGTGTGAGATATGTCATTGGCTCTGTTATACTCATGTGTGAATTATGCTGCCAGGCCCATTATATTTGGGTGTGAGATATGTCATGAACTTTGATTTATTTGAGTGAAAAATATGCCATCAGCTCCATTATACTTGGATGTAAGATATATCATGATTGAGCAGTGTTATACTCGGGTATGAAATATGCTGTCAGTTCCATTATGTTTGAGATTGAGATAGGTCATGAGCTCTGTTATACTCAGGTGTGAGATATGCCATCAGTTCCATTGTACTTGGGTTTGAGATATCATTAAGGAGACGGCTCATGAGGCATTGGAGATGTCATGAACAGAGCAGGATCTCGGGGTTGATAACCTACTGACCCAGTGACATGGTGGTCTTCTTTATTAACCCTTTCAGAGCTGGGTTAGAGACTTAGATCAACAGCTGTCCTGGGTGTGCTTTGGGTGCAATATACTCCTAGTTGCCTGAGGAACTGGTTGACCTGGGGCCTGTCTTCTGTGCAATGACAGGCAAGCTGCTGGTTGACCTGGGGCCTGTCTTCTGTGCAATGACAGGCAGGCTGCTGGTTGGAGAAAGATCCTTCCATAAAGAATTTCTATTTGCAATGACTAAGATTATTCAGGGGAATATGACTCTGGTTGTGATTAGCATTGAAGGAGATTAAGAGTCTGTGTGCCAGGAAGACCTGTGTTTGGCATGTCAAGCAGTTGTAATTAGCAGACTACAGGGTGTAGAGACAGCTTGCATACAGATCAGCACTGAGCTGTCTTATATAAGGACATCAAGCAGCCTGCAATTTAAGGCTTTCCCACTGAGTCAATGGCCTTCTTGTTCTGAGGGTGGCACAAAGGGTGTGTCTGTACTCAGGACAGTTCTTATTTACACTTTTTATTCAAAAGGCTTCTTATTTATGATGAAAAAAATGAAATTACATGTATGATTATAAAAGGACACATTTTTTTCTCATTAATAATAGCATACATGTATGACATTTCCAACTGTTGGAGATGTAGCATATGTATGCTATTAGGACTTTATGGCATCTGACGTGCATCCTTTGTGGAACCAGGACCTCATCTCCTCAAGTGACCACCATGAAATTGTTGCCTTGTCTGCTTTATCTGTAGGCCTTATTATGCCCCCCTTCGAAGAAGGTGGGGCATATAGGGTTGCACATGTAGGTCGGTCGGTCTGTCGGTCTGTCGGTCGGTCGGTAGACTGTGGTTTCCGCACAATAACTCAAGAAGTTTTTGAGCTAGGACTTTGATACTGTGTAAGTGTATCATTCTAGTCAAAAGCTAGGCGAAGTTTGAAGATGGGTGACCTTGACGTAATTTCCAAGGTCACAGTGGTACCTGAGTTTACTTTGGTTTCCGCACAATAACTGAAGAGGTTTTTAAGCTAGGACTTTTTATTGCACATGATTATAGTCCATATTTGGGGCTAGGCGAATTTTAGAAGATGGATGACCTTGACCTCTTTTTAAAGGTCACAGAGCCACTTTACTGAATATGGTTTCATGCTTTCTGCATGATAACTTATACCTTGGAGCTAGAACTTTTATATTGCACAGGTTTATGGTTCTCTGTAAGGGCTAGGTTAATTTTGAAGATGGGTGACCTTGACCCAGTTTTCAGGGTCACAGAGAGATTGAACTTAGACTGTGGTTTCCGCACAATAACTCAAGAAGTTTTTGAGCTAGAACTTTGATACCGTACGGGTGTATCATTCTAATCAAAAGCTAGAAGAAGTTTGAAGATGGGTGACCTTGACCTAATTTCCAAGGTCACAGTGGTACCTGAGTTTACTTAGGTTTCCGCACAATAACTGAAGAGGTTTTTAAGCTAGGACTTTTATATTGCACATGATTATAGTCCATATTTGGGGCTAGGCGAAGTTTGAAGATTGATGACCTTGACCTCATTTTAAAGGTTAAAGTATTAAGATATGTGACATTGATGTATGATTAACCTTCACTAATTTTGTAAGGTCACGAGTGCCCCTTCTACCACTATCAATAGGGTAGCGAGGGCAAGGGTAATGAGGGAGGGGGGCATCTATGTTTTACAAACATATCTTGTTAGTAATGAAAATTAAGTTTATATAAAAAAGGAGTAGACAAGAGCCAGCTTTGATGGGTTGACAGGCTCATAAGCCACTGTATTCATTGTCAGAGCAGTTGACAATGTGTTTGGCTCCCTGGCAGCATCACCATCACGTATCTCGGCACTGCGTGCCACTCATTTTAACTCATTCCATACTATGGTGACTTGCCAGGCAGTGCTAGAACCACTGACTTAAGACTATAGGCATGTTGGTACTTGAACAAAAGTTCTTTTAATGAAGAATTTAAATATGCAATTGTAGTCTTAAATCTAGGTAAATATACGGGAAAATCAGGAACTGGTCTGGAAGGAGTTAATTAACCTTCATTGAATAGCTAAAAATTTGCTTTAATGTCTGTGCTGAGTGAGGCTTCCTGAGAGATTCTAGTCATAGCTGTTAACTCCTTGCTTACAGACTCAAAAATATAAACACTTTTTATCTTAGTCTTTCAAATGCTTATCACCACAACAGTGGTGTCAATCTGAACTATTATTGTGATTCCAGATCCACATTATTCCTAACATGACTTGCTGCTCAAATACAATAATTGCTGCACTTCCACAGGAAGAAAATCAAGTCCAAGCCAAGAGGTTTCTTTGTATACTTCAGGCACATATTGCACCCAAAGGACACTGGGAAAAGCTGTTGATTTACTTTACAATGTGGGACTGGAAGAGTTAATACTTGACAGTACTGCATCAATAAAGTGGACACTGTCTTCATATATATATATATATATATATATATATATATATATATATATATATATATATATATATATATATATATATATATATATATATATATATATATATATATATATAATACACATACATATACACACATTACAGACTGAAGATAATTTCACACTGTTGAAATAAGGTACATGGTCAGTGAATCTGAACTGATTGAAAAGGAATATTATTCCAAAAAAGGTAAACAGTAAGTGTGAAGTTCAATTCAATTCATTTATTTGACCAATATAATACAGTATAGTTTTATTCATAATAGGTATATTGTATCAATACAAATTAACAATCAATCTGATAATTTATTTTTTTTAAAACATGCATTTGGTCAGGCAACTCATATTAAGATTGTTTAGCAATTGCTAGCATATGAGCCACCCAAATTAAACTAGTTTAATTATCATAAATTACCATGGTGACAACACACAAATACATAGATATCTCGAAGACACAGATATCTCTGCTGTACATTACTGATGATAATATGGGAATTAAACATTTGAACAGACATATGTAAACTTAAAACATTTAGGCATTGCATATATAACAATTAGTGATATTACAAATAGACTCATATTTTTGAATAAAATATTGTGTAATATTTATTTCAAAACCTGGATAACTGTGTTACAGTCTTCAGTGTGTAATGAGTTGTATTCTTCTGCCGTGGAGACTGCAATAGCTCTTTAGGTTTGAGAGAATTTTGGTCAAAAACTGTAGTCAAACATTGAGAAAGTTTACCCAAATGTTGGAAAAGATGGATTAAGGACTTTTGTCAAGATTTGGGGCAGGGACACCATGGTAGTATATTCTGGTTATTGGTTTACTGATGTAAGATTTTAAGTGCAAGTAGTTGAATAACATGAACTTAAGTGTGAGGTTACAAAATCAGGCAAAAATTGAATTGCAAGGTCAGAAAAGTTTAAAGCCATCAGCGAGGTAGAGCAATGTATTTTGGAGCATGTAACATCGATTATCATTTGTCAGTTCTATTGTTATGAAGCCCTGTTCTGACCGATCTATGGCGATGTTACATGGGGTTATCATTTGTCAGTTCCTTTGGTTTTAGCTCCTTCCTGTCCAGATCAAATTGTGTTTATGTTACATGGATCATCATTGGTCGGTTAGTTTGTTCTTAACTCCTCCTTGTCCAGATGAGGCCAAAGTGACCCCCAAAGTTTTAATGTTCCACCATTTGCTTTATCTTTTGTTGATCTTTTTCTTTTCTTTTCTTGATTATTACATTATTAATATTTTTCCCCTTTTCACTGTGCTTTAAAATCACTTGTTGAAGATAGCTTATTCTTGTATACCCATACAACAGCTTTTTGAAAGTCTCCGTGGAGTCTACATGCCACAGAAACCTGTGGATCATGGCTCGTAATGGTGCTCAAGACATGAAACCACTCTTAATCTAAATGTCAGGTCACAATAATGGAAAAAGGGACAAAAGCGGTAGTTGTTAAAATGTCCTTGGTTGCCCAATTTATGACTTCCCTTGATAAATATGAAAAGCTTGGTACAGTTTTGAGAAGCTTCCAGATTTCGCAGATTGCTTGTATTTCTGTTTGGCTGGAACAGCACCCAAAAGACAGGAATAGTGCAAGCTCTGGACATGATATGTACTCTACGGCTGCAGGCTAGGGCAGAAACAGTGATGCGTCGGTACTTGAACCTGCATTAGCCTCATTTCAACCTGATGCCTGCAATTCAGCCTCCCTGTGCGAGGCAACAAAAATTGCCTTGAAGTTTATTTTACCCTTGCCAGCCTGAAAAAATAGAAAAAAAATTATAGAAAACTTGTAAATATAAGCTGTTTTGGTATGAGAATGCTGGGCTCCATTTCGGTTTATAACAATATCCGGCTTCTTCAGATATCAGTATGGCAACTTTCATTTTCTGATGATTAAAGACATGAGGATCAGAATGTAAGAGTTAACAAGTTGAGAACTGCCAGAGGATCTGTCCGTTGCTTTACCTCTTATGCCTGGCTGTCCAATGTGTTGATGTAATTGTTATTGCACGTACTATATTCCCATAACCAGACTTTTTTATGTATGTAAGACAATGTGAGAAGCCCCAGCAAGGCAGAAAAAAAGTACGCTCCAACTGGCTCTCATCAGGAACTGTTTGGAAATGTGAGATGGTTTTTTTTGTAGTTTGTATTGAGCTGTGTTTACAGCTGGTACCATGGGTTGCCAGGTAGGCCAGACACTGAGCCAATCCCCACATGATACTCTTTCGGTCTGTCCACTCTTCAGGAATACGTATGAACATTGGCCCACTGTTGGCATGGATGGCCTAGCATTGGGCCAATGTTGGGCCAACTTTTATTGTTAGGTGGGTTGTTGGATGTGCTTAGCTAATAAACAGGCTGATTACTGGCCACTGGCTAACCTGTGTAGACATACGTACACAACAAACATGCATACTCACTCACAGTACAATTTTGTCAGTATTAACTCTATCTATTGTGCCTTTTGTATTATGTCTGTATTGCAGTGTCATTTCTTTTATATATATATATATATATATATATATATATATATATATATATATATATATATGAAACCCTGGTAACAAAGTGGTTTGTCAGCTTGTCTTACAGCTACTCTGACTCGCAGTCCATTCACAGCAGAATCCTAAAATCTCAGGATTCAAAGGCCATATCACACTCAAAATTTGCCTCAATTATACCTGGGCACTGTGCCTTGATCTGATTACATTTGGTGACCTTGACCTCATTTTTAAGGTCACAGGACCCATATGTGAGTGCAAAGGGGGTTATAAATAGTCTTTTGGTGACAACATGGGTGTAACCTTTTTTTATAGTTTATTTTTTCACGACAATTTTATTGCAGATTTACAATTTTTGGATGGACTGGAAGAAATATAAAATTAGACCCAAATCAGTTGTACATTTATCCAACTTATTCTGTGATGATGCATGGAAACACAGGGATGTCGATGAAACAGAACAATTAAGCGGTATTTGTGTTTACTTTAAAAAGAATCAAATTAAAAGCCAATTGTGTGCTCAGTGAGCATGTGCATGAGAGGAGAAAAGATGTCAAGAGAATGTTGTGACAACAGCTGAGATATAGGTGGCATTTGGAACTAAAGGATTAAAGCTAATATAATGGCCTCACCATTCAGACAAGAGTTTAAAGATAGACAGCTGGGTACACTGGTGCTTATTCCTGGTACAGATGTGGAAATTCCACATCCCTGTTCCTAGCAATAAAAGCAGGCACATGGTCTCTGGACCTTGAGATATACATGTGCAAGCTACTGGCAGGAATCAGAGGACTCCCAGCATGGGGGCTATGAGGGGCAGAACTGGGTCATGCACTCAACAATGTTGTCTAGCTTGGTGCACATTTAGATGTATGCAGGATCCTGGAAGTTTTGGGCAACAACTTTTTTGATATTCCTGTGTGGCAATGAAGACTAGAGGTTAATCCTGCAGGGACTCAGTCAACCATGCAGCTTGGATTGCTGTACTATGGGGTAATGCTGAGAGGGCATCAGAGCAAGCTGAGGACTCGTTGGCTCTTTAATTCTTGAGGACAAACGTGAAGCTGGTGACACTTAAGACACTAAATCATTTCTGGTAATTTTTAGTGAGAAAAGGTTGCATGAGGATACAAGAGCACTAGGTTGCTTGCATGGCTTTATTTTATTGGTACAGTTCCATATGAAATAGTCAGTGATTTTCTGATGAGGGTTTTATCATGCCACATATGAGCCAAATATTGAAAAATGAAGTTGTCATTGACACAGAATTCTTAGGGACTAGGCAAGAACAAGTACCAGATGACATGGTGTACATGGAGTAAGTCTGTGTATAGATGCTGGCATGCTGGCCAGTCAGTGTCTTCCTGTCATTAGTACCAGGAACGTGCTGTCTTTTCTCAATACTTTTCCTCATCATGTGTGTCAGTTCCCCGCTGAACACTGGCATGTGCACACACACACACACACACACACACACACTCACACACACACACACACACAAACCATATTAATCTTAATAAGCATACAGTGCGCTATAAAAAAAATCATCCACAAAAGCTGAAAAATGTAGTTCCAAAGGGAAATAATGAATTCTACTGCTTGTTTGAGAACTATGGGATATTTTTGGGCTTCTTTCTTGGAAAAAAAGTGGGGAGGGCTTATTTGGGAGTGTGTGCTGATTAAGATGAATATTATATATATATAAGAAGCACATGCTGTCTGCTCATGATGGTTTCAATATCCTTAAACTTTGTACACATTTTATCTGGATTACTGCAAAGGCCAACTCAGGTGAAGAAAACATCTTTAATCTGTTTGTTCTCTTGTCTTCACTGCAATTAATTAATGTGAAAAGGATAGTCATCTCCCCCTTGGGGCCTGGCAATGGCTGTGATCCATCTGGTACACCCTTCAAATGCACTGTTGAATCACACTCTTGTGATTGTACACCTCATTAGTTTAACTGTTTAGCCATGAGATCAAGGTCCCACAGGGAATAAAATGGTGGCCATAAAATATACAGTTCTTGTTCTGAGTTTTAAAGGGGCTTTTGCTGATTTAGATAAGCACAAAACTAGCAGCAAGTACCCCAAGTATTAATAATTCACCCTATCAGATAGATTAGCATGTACAAACTTCCAGAAACATATTGAGGACCTCCATCCTCACCTTTGATGTGTCATGTGTATTAGGACCTCCAGCTCCAAATGTCTCTCTTGCCTGGTCCATTAATAGGGTTTATGTCAGCTTGCTTTCTGCAAATATATGTCACAAAAATAATGGGAGTCTTGAGGGGAAAATGTAGTGGGAGGGAGTTAATGAGAAATGTATATCAGCTTCCAGGCCTTTTTTTCAAGAGGAACAGACACAAGCTAGCTGGCTGAAAGCAGAGGTCTGGCAGAAGATACATGTGAGACACTAGCCTTGAGTAGGGTAGAAAGACATGCCTCAACACCACATCAAAGCTCTCTTACAAGTGGAGTATTTCATTGCAGACATTAATGTATTGACTGTAAATTTTAATGAGAATCAGTTAATTTAAGGTAGTGATCAACACAGAGTATCTCTTAAACTACAGGGAGGAGAGTTTGTTACCTTTTGGCAACTTTCAACCAAAATTGCTTTCCTTGAGCAAAATTAAATGTTCTTAGTCTAACTCCTGCAAAACTGTTAAAATCTTTGAGGTAGGGCATATGGGTTGGGCACTTAGTGCCCAACCGATGCCAAGGAAAGCTTTTGACTCAGTTTTAATTCAAGGGGAAAGGGTTAAGTCATCCACATTGAAATTCATTGCATCATTTTTGTTGCAGAATTTTGTCTGTCCTATACAGTCTTCAAGGGTTTACTTTTGGTGGGAAAGTGAATGAAAAGATTGGACCAAATTTTGTTTAATGTTGCATAAATTGAAAAATAGGTATAACTTTTTAATTTTGTCACTGTTAATGAGAACAAAGCTTGTACTCATCAAAATTATGATGATTCCAGAACTGAAAATCTCATGAAAAGGCCTGTCATTCTGAGTGAACTTTTTCCATTTTGGCAATTTTCAAGTTAGCCCCATATAACTTCAAGGGCTGAAGTGTATAAAAATGAAGTTGAGTTTGATATTGGTGACTTATCAAGTGTATGTAAATCTGTACCAATTTCATTTTTTTTTTTGGCTCCACCTATAATATTATGTAATCTATGAGCAAAAGTTTTAATATTTTGAAAATACTGTTTTTCAAAGCATTTTTCATGAATCATCCTGAAAGTGGGCGTTGATCAGGCACAGTGATAAAAATGTTTTAAAATTTGGTAGCAGCACCAACAGCAACACGTCAATGATGTACTGAAATGTGTTGCAAACACATTAACTGTAATAATTTAAGACAGAATAAAGCTAACAGTATGAAATGTACAACAATATATATCATGTGGAAGATTGATATTACATAATATGGGTGACCTTGACCTACTTTCTCAAGGTCTAAGAGGGAATGCATTTTTTTCTGTGATGGTCATTACATTTTAACTTGTATACATGTATCTATAAACCATTACAGGGATACTATACTGACAAAAGTCCATGACACATGAAGTGCTGGTACTGTCTGTGGTGGTATTAGGTAGAGTAAATGTCAAAAAGGAAACAAAAATATAGTAGATTTATTATTATGATAATAAATTGAGATGGAACTACGCTGAAATTTATGCAAAATATTAGTCTAGTTGTCAAGTTTTGGGTGACCGTGACTAATTTTCTAGGAATACATGCTAAGATGGTTAATATTGGAATACAGGCCAGTGTACATACAACTTCTGCAAAACTGCATGTACACCAGATCCACTTTGCACTGTTCAGGGATGCACGTCAGCAGGATCTTAGTAAAACTAGGTCACAAGGTTAAGTATCCGAGTCACTCATATCCATATGTAGATCTATGTGCAGTCAGCTCAAAGTTAAGCTAAGCCCAGTTTTCCTAAGGGTAGACCATATGGCTCAAGGTGTAGCTGATACCAGGGAGGTAGAGGCTACCTCTATGCTGATACCAGGGAGGTAGAGGCTACCTCTACGCTGATACCTAAGTCACCTCAGCTTATTTTGGGACCTTTTTTGGAGTGAATGGGTGAGCAGAGTATGGGCTGTTGACAACGCCCCTTTAATTGTTTCTGTGTTGTTCTTTATTGCAGGCTTTGTTCCTGAGTTCCACTCATCATGGTCCTCTTATACCAGTTAGCACAGGTTTTGACTCAAATGTCTTTGTATTAGTTATGTGAAAAAAAAAAAAGAGTTTTCATTTTAGATTGGTTAATTCCCATGCAGAATTGTAATAAGACATACAAACTGAAAATGTGTTAATATTTTTAAGGTCTTTGTGACATATAATGTCTTCATAGTTATAGCAGCCTATTGACGCATATTGTTATCACTGGACATAGATTAACTGTAGTACATATTGTGCTGACTTAATGCCACCTGTCACTTTCCACTCTAAGAACAGGTAGCCAAGATTGGAAAATCCAGTCTTATAGTTGGAATGATACAAGACGGAAAGCTTTCATCAAACAATCCATCTTATTAATTGAATTAACAATGAACAATCTGGACAGATTATTTAATTATGCAGTAATTGTCGACAGGCAAGATAATGAAAGTTATGGTGGGCCCAAAGGTGATTGGGCGTTTAGCCAGAGAGGTCGTAAGGGTGGCAGGAGATAATTACCTGCGTGCTCATGCATTACTTAGAGGTATGTGTCACAGAGACTGTGTCCCTTCCAATACACTGTTTCTCTTTATAGCCTTTCAGTCTCTTCTTCCTTGATGTACAAAAGCTTTAATTATTTCCCAGATGAATCATGCAAAAATTCCAGTAGCTAGTCTCATTGCCAGAAGACAAAATATGACAAGATTAAACCCTCGGAGATTTGGAGCATCTTGGCCATGATGAAATATCACAATCAAGTTATTAAATTGTTTATTTGCTCACTACCCATTGTCTGTCAAACCTTTTTTGTGGCTGTGTTCATTTGAAGTAGATATTCCAGTGGTAATCCTAGCTGGCATAATGGATAATAGAAACCTAATGTGATTATGGTTAAGCATGAGGTGTTCCATACCAACAATACAGCCAGCCTGTTGGAGCCGCTTGCTTAATTGTTTTTGTGCATGCATGCATTGGAATTCAGTCTATTTCTGACACTCTGATGCTATTTTTGTCATGCGGGTGTTATTTTTAGTCTACACCAAAGGGATTGCTAAACCAGGTGGGAGATATTTCAGGATGCTGCTGCTATAAATACCCAGTTGCGTGACCTGTGTCAGATAATTTTGCCTTCCTATGTCTGGTGGGCCAATATTTGACATGAACTGTGACGGTGCTCAGCTGCACTACCTCTGACTACACTGCCATGAACTCCCAACATAAAAATACCTCTAGATCCCCTGTTGGTCTGTTCTTTTTTTTTTTTTTTTTAATATGTCAACTAGGAAAGTGTACAATATTTACCATAGGTATTTTGAAGCAGCCCAGTACTATCTAAAGTACAGCATGTCTGATTTTCTTTGATTTGCTTGACCAGAAAAGGGAGTAAAAAGTTAATGTGTGGACAGTTCCAATAACTTTTATTTATATGTTATATGCAGTGGAAAGCATCAAAATTAAATATAATCAGATATCTGCAGGTTCAACGTCATTAATCCTCTTTGTGTTGGAAATAAAAAAGGCCAGCTTGATGTGCATGGGCTGTCACTGTCTTTCCACCATTCTTATTGGTCAGTTTGTTGCTGTTACTCTCTTTCCACCATTCTTATTGGTCAGTTTATTGCTGTTACTCTCTTTCCACCATTCTTATTGGTCAGTTTGTTGCTATTACTGTCCTTCCACCGCTCTTATTGGTCAGTTTGTTTCTGTCACTCTCTTTCCACTATTATTATTGGTCACTTTATTGCTGTCACTGTTTTCCACCATTATTTTTGGTCAGTTTGTTGCTATCATGGTCATCTTCATTTGATTCCCACTGCTATGGTGACCTTCATATCAGTTTTGATGGAAACCCTAGATAGCTGGAGTGGGTTTTTTGGGAGGGGGCAGTGACTCAGATAACTTGTGAGACAGCTGAGCTTATAGGGAGCTAAGCCACCCACTGTCCATCAACAATTCATATTTATAACAGCTGTGGGGCTGCAACCCCCCCCCCCTTTTTTTTTTTTTTTTTTGAACAGGTGCTTCTTCTCTCAGGGTAAGAGGCCACTTGCATTGTAATTGCATAGTTGCATTACCTCTTGCAAAAGGTGATAGTACAACAGCATTAAAACATCTGTCATTGATACCATTACATGATAGCAAAGATAAGTGTCATTACATTTGTATTTTGTTGGTGATAAATTACGAAAAATATGTCCCTCTGAACATAAAGGTTGACTTTGTCTCACTTATAACAGCTCCAATGACAATTGCTCTTTCAGATATTTGCATTCTGCCGCTGCTGTTAATGTCACACAAGATGTCAGACATAAAGTGAAATGATAATTGCAGACTTTTTACAATGAGAGAAAAGTAACCTCTTGGTCATTTCTTTTTATTTGGATAACTTCCACATAAGCATGGACCTTGTGCTTTAACCTTTATAGCAGTATTATAGGCTGATATGTTAACCATGGACTGCAATAATGTTATCTTACCTTAAATATATTCTTACTGTGGGTGTCATATTGCCTTAACTATCAGGACATTGACGCAACAGCTTCCCTGGGTCCAGAGTGCTGTTGACTGATGGCCTATTCTTAACCCTTTCCTTGTCAACATAGATTGAGTCAACAGCTTTCCTTGGCATGGGTTGGGCACATTGCACCTTACCCATGCCAAGGAATGCTGTTGACCTTGGTATGCTATTATTAAAGGTATAATCTACAGTTCTCAGTAAAAATGTTTTTTTATGTTGACAAGAATTTATGTGAAAAGATTGAGGCGGACGGCAATTTACATCCAGGTACTTTTGGGCAACTTGAGCAGGAAAGGGTTAGTGAGCAAAAAAGAAGCAGATGACATTTGTGATATGTTCAATACTTATTCATTGAGGCAAAAGATTGCATGCAAATGTGTTGGTGTTACATGTACGTGGTTAAGGGTTAAAGTTTAGTTTTGTTTCTGTGACATTCAGATTATTGATATTGTTTACTTGTAGGTACGGTGTGGACCCGTGACACACGAGATGAGTCTCCCCACAGATCAGCCCACCACCTGGCGCCCCCTGAGGGTGGTATGCCACAACTGTACTACACAACCCCTCCGAAGTCGGTGAGTACCCACTATTGAAGGCCTTTCCTACTATAGTCATACAATTTGAGACATCTCCCATCATGGCCATGTGATGTACCATGTAAGACCTTTCACGATACACAAATGTTTATTTGAACATCAAATGAAGAATACACAAAGTACATAATATTAGCAGAAGCAAATCATAACCAAATAAAATGTAAAACCCCATACACATGCCAAGGCACATGGTCATGGTTTGGAATGCCCACTTTTCATGGTCATGTCTGCATTGAAGTAGCTCACTTTATTTAGATACATGCACAATATTGAAAGCCATTTTGCTTTGGGGCTCCACAACTGTTGTCCCCATTGGCTGACAGAGATCTGTAATAAGGAGGATTAATGGCTGTCACAGAGGTCTGCAATAAGGAGGATAAGGGCTGTCACAGAGGTCTGCAATAAGGAGGATAATGGCTGTCACAGAGGTCTGCAATAAGGAGGATAAGGGCTGTCACAGCAGTCTGCAATAAGGAGGATAATGGCTGTCACAGAGGTCTGCAATAAGGAGGATAAGGGCTGTCACAGAGGTCTGCAATAAGGAGGATAAGGGCTGTCACAGAGGTCTGCAATAAGGATGATAATGGTTGACAGAGATCTGCAATAAGGAGCTAGAATAATGGCTGTCACAGAGGTCTGTAATAAGGAGGATAAGGGCTGTCATAGAGGTCTATAATAAGGAGGATAAGGGCTGTCACAGAGGTCTGTTATAAGGAGGATAAGGGCTGTCACAGAGGTCTGCAATAAGGAGGATAAGGACTGTCACAGAGGTCTGCAATAAGGAGGATAACGGCTGTCACAGAGATCTGCAATAAGGAGAGTAAACCAGAAGGTTTGGAACCATGACAACTGCACTGTGCTGGTGCTTCGGCTAGCATGACAATGCCCCTCTCTGCCCCCCTCCCCCCCCCCCCCGCCCCTTTCAACTTCAGTCTTCTTTTAACTTTTTCTTGTTGCACACATGAATGAGATGAACAGTTCTGGATATAATAGTTGTACTGTGAGTGTTTATGTTGCCCTGACCATGTTGATAAAGGAAGATTGTTGAACATATGTTTCTTGCCAGTAAAAGGTTTTCTGCAAGAAATCATTTTTGGGGGCTTGGGGTGGGGGAGAGGTCCATGGCAAATACCTAAGGTCCAAATTAGCTGGTACCGCCAGTAGCCGCTATGGTGCTACGGTCATTTCCCGGTGCACCTTGCGACAGTTAAGGTTGCTTCAATATAGCAGCCATATTACGCCATAGAGTTCATGGAAAAGAGATCGCCAAAGTTAATCATTATTTTCCAACATATGACATGAGCATTCACAAGCTACATGCAGTGACAGTCTACAATTGCAAAGTTCCTGGCTGTAAGTCAGAAACAAGAAAACTGGGAAAATTGGTTGAATGCCCCTGGATGCAAGGCGTAACTTTCCACAGTTTTTCTCCAAAGAAAGACGAACAGAAATGATGTGAGTGGTAGAATATGGTGAGAAGACCAGAAAATTATATGCCAGGTAAATTTGACAGAATTTGTTGTAGACATTTTGTTGGGGTTAAAGGTCCCGCACCAGAACACCCAGTACCCACGTTCTTTCCGTATAATTACTGGAATATTGCAGAAAAACAACGCACAACAAATTGATGGCAGAACTGTGTGAGATGGCCAAGAATCGAATGACCTACCCAGCAAAGGAAAAAAGCCAGTTGCCAAGTGGAGAGCTGGGGTGTGATTGCTGCGTTGCAGTGGTAGCTCACAGTACCAGCTTATTTTGACCAAAGGTATTAGCCGCCCTTCCCCCCCCCCCCAAAAAAAAGAACATAATACAATGATCATTCTCACCAGAGATTTCTCCTGCCGCTGCAAAAAAGTGGTCTTAAAAGACAGGTGTCTCACGACAGAGAAGTGAACATGGGTAGTAAAGGACTTAATTAAGAATCTGTAAAATATCTCCGTAAATAGATGGTCTTAAGTCAATGGTCTCTCATGACAGGGGTCTATTACAGCAGGAGTTTATTATGACAGGGGTCTCTTATGACAGGGGTCTCTTGTGAAAGGGGTCTCTTATAACAGGGGTCTCTTATGACAGGGGTTTCTTGTCACAGCGGTCTCATGAATAAGAGGAGGTACATACATCATTAGAAGGCAAAGTGTTAAAGATGTTACATATGCAGGGATCTTTTGCAGGTTTGGAGACCCCAAATCTGCTGATGTGACTTTACAAGGCTTCATCAGACATCTTTATCTCACCTTCTAACTTGGAGATTAAAGGGTCTGCTTATAAACATTGTAAATTCCCCGAAAGAAACACAATATGACATTCAGTCAAGATGACCGAGTCTGTGAAATCCTACCACGTAAGTTCTTCAGTCAGATTAATTGGATTGGATCTCCTGTGTGAATCCCAAATAAGATTGTGGTCGATCACATTATGGCCTGGCTCACTACCATCTCATATTAACCCATGGGTGTCCATCATACTCAAAGTCAGTAAGTTCTCTCAGTGTTCAGGATTGCCATGGACAGAAAACCACTGCTGGTCTTCAGGGCAGTGTGGCCCATGGGTCTCCTCTCTTTGGTTGAAAGCATCAGCGTCTTGTGTGGAAATCCTTTCATTTAATTTAAAATGAATGCGGTACTTGTGTATTGCTCATGGACACTGTAGATCTTAAAAGAAGTGCTCTCAGAACTAAAACAAAAGTGGAAGTATGACAGGTTCCATGAGGGTAGAGAAAATGCTAGGTTACAAAGCTAAAGCCCAGACTCTGTAATGTCCAACGGTGAAGTCTTCTCCCATGATTAAGATAGAGTTAATTGTCATTTTTTCTGGGCACCAATAGGACAATGAATACAATACTGATCCATGCCATAGAAAATGTCTACTTATGTTGACATTAATGATATATCCAACTGGTTTTTGCCAGTTTAAGGACTGGGAAGGGTTAAATAGACTTGTGTAACATTTGCAATAAAGTGTACCAAGTTCCATGTTTTCACAAATGTAATTATGTTCTGGGAACAGTCAGAAGGAACTGGGTACATTTAATATCTGTTATAAAAAGTTTATATTTGCAAAAAAAAAGTGATTTTTTAAAACTTTGATGTCCTTTTAAAATGTATTGTTTTGGTTCAATGATTGATCATGTTGGGTGTTTGTTTCTTTAGATCCATGTCTACTATGAAAGAGTTAAATATGTGTAAATTTTGAAGTGGAACTAGGGAATTCTTTAGCGTGTGGCCGATGTTTAAAGAAGCTTGGGCAGATTAATCTGGGAATACACATACATGTGGCGTGCTTCTGAGCCATCAGTTAGTGAGGAGGTGGACCAACACTTCTGATTTATGGAGGCAGTTGAGTCATGACTCAAATTTTTGTGTTAAATTGATATTTTTATTGCATGCTTGTGACAAGTGGTTGGTGTAATGAAAAGTTGAAAAGCATACGTGCACCAACAATTCAGGTGGTACCATGCTGACAATGAGCTCGTTAGTTTGGTTCTGATGTGTTTTGGTAACTTACTGAGTAAAGGAGAAAATGTGATGACTTGAGCTGATAGATGCACTGCTTCAGTGTACTAACCCAAACAGTCCACCAAGATCTGCACAGACATGTGAAAGAATGTGAAACATTTGAAGTAGAAATGTGTGAAACATGGGGCATTAAATTCCTGCTCAGTAGTGAGAGGGTTGTAATGCATGATTGTATTTTTCTAACAAATCATAAATGATTATTTTTTTTCAGCCACACCATTGTAACTTACCATGAAATTGTTCCTCACAGCACCACACACATCCTCACAAAAAGCAATATGAGCATTCACTCTGATGACAACTGCCCAGTTCATCACCAGGTGGCAGCATCTCCCATGGCAGTGATTTTATGCTTTGCATGGAGCACTCTGTTATTCATGCATAGTCTGGATGTTGCACACTGTGCACTATGTTGATCTAAAGATGACTGCAAACACCAGACTTCAAGAAGGAACCTTGTCATCATTAAAAAAAAAAAAAAGGTCTCGCTCATTCCAGGGGAATGTTGTATGAGACAGATTTCCATCAACACTGATCTTGAGGTGCATCATGCTACTCTTATGCTCACAAATAGCCTACCTTCATAAGTGCCCGTGCAAATGCACATACTTTATTTATGTTGCCATTCTCTTTTTCTGTAGATCAGATGAAGAAAAAAATATCTGATGCACAAAAATTCACAGCCCACAGCGACATGAACTGATCTACAAATCATTCATCATGACTTGTATATATTATAGGCAGGCCAAGACCACATGCAGTTGGAATTCACTGATTTTAAAATTTGTTATTTTAGAAAGGAACCTATATATATATATATATATATAAGGACATGATCCCTATGACATTAGAGAGCTGTGTCAATGAAACGCAACCTCTGCTTGAACAGAAACAAGTTTTCTAAATGCATGTACATGTGTAAATACATATTTGTTTGTCATTGATAATATATTCAATACAAGCCATGTGATCCTATTAATGTAAGAAAATATATCAAGCCACAATTCCCCTGAATTGAGCCCTGAAAATATGTAGGATATACAGTGTTTTCAGTTATCTGTATTGCTTAAAAAGATGAAAAAAATAGATGATGATCCCTTGATGAATGCACAGCATGCTGAGCTGGCTGTCTGTGCATGTTCTTGGCCGTAGCTAAGGCAGTGGTAGCACCGTATCCCTCCACTGGCTGTCAAGGAGATAAAAAAAAGTCTCAGTTATTGTATCAGAGTGAAAGAGTGAAAGATTTTGCATTTTGTACACAACAGGAAATATTTCTTAAACACAAGCCAAAGAACAGCTGAAGGAGTGAAAAGATCTTTCCATTATTAGGGAAGCAACATCTTTCTTCATTTTAGTTGTTAATTGAAAATAGTTTGCACCTTTTTTTGGTGTTTAACTCATTCCATGCCAGTCCCTGATTTTTCCGTATATTTACCTAGATTTAAGATGACAATTGCATATTTAAATTCTTCATGAAAAGAGCTTTTGTTCAAGTACCAACATGCCTATAGTCTTAAGTCTGTATTTCCTTGCTTTTAAACTTTTACCACAATTGTGTTATGCAGTCATCCAAGACAAACTGTCCCAATCCAAAGAGATTACACCTCAGTTGATAAGACTGACAGACAAGTACATGTAATGTTGGAGACTTACATCGTGTTATTACCCACAATTCACATGACAGATAAATCCTTAACTGACTACGACACTGAGTGGTTGTCATAGTAACATCAGTATTGACCACTTATCTCCTTGACGTAAGACATGAAGAACAAAATAGAAATAGATTCACAATTAATATTGCAGAAGAGATTTTCCTTTTGAAGTAGCTGAATTGAAAGACATGCTTTATGTGTGATGTTCAGACCTTTTGGCAAATACATGGATCGAGTGTATAATACTCATTCAATATTCAGAAACTTGTTTTACTCGTAAATTTTACCGTCATGAAAGGTCAAGGTCATCCCCTCTATCCCCTCTGATTGGGATTCACAACATTTCTGAAATTTGTCATCTGTTGACAAAGTCTTGCAAACTGAAAATTATATGCTAGCATTTAGGTCTCAGGATTGTTATGGATTTTTTTAGGAAATCCAAATCCACCCTCAAGCACAGTTACGATTTGTTAACTTGAAAGCTTGCTTCTTTGATCATATAAGAGGGTGAAACACATCATGCAAACATTTGCCAATTTAACAAAACAGATTCACTATATGTAATGGTGCACTTCCCTTTATACTGGTCCCTGTTATGGAAGACCACTGCAATGAGAGACCACCTACCATGACAGACCCTTCTTTAACCCTTGAAGTGCTAATCACTGCTATAGTTTTCTCATTACCATTAAACATCTATTGGTTAAAAGATTCAAATTCTTCATGGAGATAACTTTCATTCAATACCAGCAAGCCCAGTCTAATGCAAAAAGTAGTCTTGGTCAACAGCTTTCCTTGTGCGCATTGCACACAAAGTGCCTGGAGGAAAGCTGTTGACTCAGTTTTGAATCAGGTTAAGAATACTTTGCAATGTACTTTTCATGTCATTTATACTTCCTGTGAGAGACCACAATTTGGCCATCCCCAGGGGTGGTCTTTGAAGGCAGATTTTACTGTATACACATTAAGCATATTTGGAATTTAAGAAATCTGAATTGCATCCTCAAATTTCGATGAAAAGAGCATGATTGAACCGCTAGCCAGGGTGGGTACATGCAGCAAATATAAAGTGGGCAGGGTGTTGCTGACAACGGATGCCCCAGCTGCTATGACGGTAGTTCGGGCATTACTTGCCCTTTATTGTGTAGTTCGGCCATTGCTTGCCCTTTATTGTGTAGTTCGGGCATTACTTGCCCTTTATTGTGTAGTTAGGGCATTACTTGCCCTTTAATATGTCAGCGTAGGACGAGGTCAGGTATGATTTTGCTGCTGCTAAAGGTCACCATCATTAGAGATAAAATGCTGGTGGCAGATAAATCGCAAAGATGCTCATTAAGGATGCTCAGATAAAGTAATACAATGCAGAGGCATCCTTTTATATTTGAGTCAAGGTAAAAATAGGTGAAATATTACCACAGGACTGCAATAGAATATGTAAAGCAACATGATAGAACACTATTTCTGATGAAGACAAAACTTAACTCTTATCTGTCGAGGACCAGCATGTCTGCACTCTGACACAATGTCATCTGCAGTTACAATTTTCCACAGCAATCAATGAGAAAATCCCAGACAATTTGGTGGAATATTTGCTACATGTACATATTTTGAGACTAGGGCGTGACACATTCCTCATTGTGCTGGTGACTTTTTCCCTTAATTTAGCAGCAATTAATGGAGAATTCTGCTGTTAAACTCCTGAATTAAAAAATAAAAAAAATAGTCTGTTATTTAAATGATAACAGGGCTTGTCTAGAGTCTGTTTTTAGCTCAGCTGACTTGTCAGTCAGCTGAGCTATTGTATTGTTGGTCCAGTATGCATCAGTTGTCCCATTGTTCATAGCCATTTGTTCACAGTTCACACTTTCAACTTCTCAAAAGCCTTGTACTGGATTGTCTGCCAAATTTTTGGGAATGTTTTGTGGGTGAACCTTTGCTAATTTTGTTCAGTGGCTGGTGATGTGATAACTTTTGGACGTTTAATAAATCATTTTATCGTTTTTGGAAAATCTTCAAAAATCTTTTCATAAATTGCTGGCCAATTGGTTAAAAAATTTCATGGTTCGTGGAATACTTCTGCGCACCCTCACACTTTAGTTTCTTCATAAGGTTGTGCTTTGTTTCTTTTCTATTTGTAATGAAGTTTAGGATGTTTGTGATACTTTTGACTTCTTCTGAACCACATACTGGACTATTTTGTCTTCTCTTTTACTTATGCTACTGCTAGGAACTACCAGTTTCTTAATTGATACAGAGTGCGCTGAGCACAAGACTGGCCCAGTCCTGTTGTTTGCACGGCTGGCAAGTCATGCTTTAGCTACTGCTGCTGCAGCTGGAGCTTGGTGTTTGAGGCAATGCCACCCTAGGCCTTCTGACCACAGTGTGAAGAGAATTTATTATTACACTCAGGCTTATGGCTGCTGGCCATTCAATGTTTGGCAACTCAGAGTGAAACACTCAAGTGTGTGGGATCACATAACCCATTTGCCGACCAAGAAAATCATGACAGAAGGCCTGCACGCAGCCAGTGTCAGTCAGTGAATCAACACTGCCTTATTTGCCGACTTATTCATAATATGGCATGTTGTATTTCAAAATTTAACAAAGAGTGAAGCAAGTGTATTCTCTGTAAGGCCAGTTTTGTGGTCATACATGCTGGCTGAGGTGATTCCTGCACGTAGGTATAAGCAGAGATGCACCTCAGTCTCAGCAGTGTAATTTATGATGCCAGTTTTCTGGGTGTAAGGGCAGTTTTGTGTTTTAAGTCATGCATGCTGGCTGAGGCGTTCAGTAGGGAAGCAGAGATGCACCTCATCTTTAACAGTAAAAGTTACACTAGCCAGTTTTCTGGGTGTAAAGCCAGTGTTGTATGTAAAGTCCTGCATGCTGGCTGAGGTAATGCCTGAGTAAGCAGAGATGCACATACCTCACTCTTAACAGTAGAAGGTACAATGCCAGTTTTCTGCAGTTGAAAGTTGACTGTGTGTTAAACTATGGCAGAATGGTGTATTTAATTATCTGTGTGTGGCAGTGGCACCCAAACTGGGGACATTAATGCATGGTAGGCTGGCAGGCCAGCAAGTGCTCAGCCACATACCACTCTATGCCTCAAAGGTGCTGCCACACAGAGTTTGGGTACCGCTGCACAATTGATTGAATTTATCACCACTATCTTAACCCTTTATCACCACTATCTTAACCCTTTATCACCACTATCTTAACCCTTTATCACCACTATCTTAACCCTTTATCACCTCCATCTTAACCCTTTATACCTCTATCTTATTCCTTTATCACCTCTGTCTTAACCCTTTCAACAGTAAGTTGGGGGTAGAGTCAACAGCTTTTCTCAGCACACTGTGGATGCATGTACTGAGGAAAGCTGGGCTTAACTTAAAAGTCTTGTCTCCAATGTTCTTTCTTATTACTATATACAATGTAATATTACCATACAAAATTCCTGTGGATTACTCAATTTCTCAACTACTACCAATAATGGATACTATTCTTTATAATCAAGGTGGGAAAAGTGCTTTGGGTGTTGTCATGGCAGCACTATGAGCATCAAAGATCTGACATCTTCAAAGTGAACTATGATGGCCACCACAGATATCTAGCAGTACAAGGATAAGGTACAATCCCCATTTGCGGAAATGGGGTGGGTGGGTGGGTATTGTTTCAATATTTACTTAAGTTCCCAGTTCATGTAATTAAGAAACATGGGGGGAGTCCGCCCCTTCATAAAAATGACATTCAGTTCAATAATTTGAATTGCAAACATACGTAGCCAGGACTAATTCTAAAGCACTCCAGTGAGCTGTTGACTTGGACTCTTGTTTTGTTCTCTTCCTGTACAGGCAGCTGGTGTGGAAATGGAAAGGTCTCTTTATGAGGAATTTGAATTGTGAGCCATATTGATCCAAGCATAGCCTTTTTGTGATTGGATATGAAAGAGTTAATCATCATTTACAGGGTTACCATTAGGAATTTTTTCAGGGGAGGATAAGAAGGGAAATTCAGGAGAGAAAACTAGATTTTTGCCAATTTTACATGTAAATAAACAAGATTTGTGACCCTTAAGAATTTTTTCACAGGCTATTTCAGATTTGAATGGGTAATATACCCCCATTTGAGGGTTAACGCAAACACTGATATAAGTGCAGAGCAGTGAGCACCTGAGTATAGGTCATCTGTCTGTAAACTTTCTCATCCTATGATACATGTATATTGTTATAGACATGATTTGGGTACTCGTATTCCTAATCAGAACTTCTCTTTGTTTAGTGACAGACTCTTCTTCCTCAGAAATTTGTCTGCTACCCACACAGTAGTCACCCACAAGGCCGAGTCCACTTTTAACCTTTTCGTGAGTACAGTGGTCCCCTGCTTATAAGGCCCCTCTCACCAGAGGCCACCCCTCTTGAAAGGCCAGCAGTCTTGTGCAGAAGGTATGGTACAGTGGTACCTGCAGTATGCAACCACTGCAATGAGCAGCCGCAGTGCTTTTTATGGCCACCAGGCTAAGACATAGAAGTCACTTTCTTTGTAAATTTACCTGCAGTGACAGGTCACCTGCTGTATGTGGCCACTTTTTCTTGGCAGAAGGGGTGGCCACATACAGCAGGTACCACTGTATTTCCATATATCCTCCACTAAAGAGAGGCCACCCCTCTTATAAGGCCACTTTTTGGCCGCATTTGGGGTGGCCTTATAAGAGGGGGACCACTGTATAATAAAACCAAGTCAACAGCTTTCCTTGGCATGGGCTGATCATTGTAAGTAAAGTGCCCAACCTATACCAAGGAAAGCTTGTCACCTATTGGTGTTGTAGTTTGTGAGGATCAGTAGATCTTTGAGCTTCCTTGTTATGTCAGGAATTATCATCAGGTATTTTCACTATGTATGAAGCTCATGAATTTCAAATATGTTTATTTAAAATTTTACAAAAGTTTGTGCTTAATAGCAAAGCTTGCTGCACTACTGAAGGAAGGTGAGGTCTGTGAGTATGTATACCTATTATTTGTACTGTTCAGTACAGGGATCTGGTATAGGGCCACCTGGAGATAGACTTGCATGATTAAACATGACTGTAGTCGTCTGTACAAAGGCTGTGGGTGGAAGACGGAAGACGTAGGTAAAGTCATCTCCCATCAGGTCATAGAGACACATCACCTCAACTTGAGTGCTCCCATACGCTTACTTTACCAGTACTTAAATAGAAAAGTTAATTTCCTCATACCATAATAGTCACTACCTGCCTGTCCTGTCATGTTACTGATAGACTTTGTCCACTTGCCAAATTTTATGCCACTCTCCTCCTGAGGGAGGGAACATTTTGAGATGTTGTTGAAGGCAATCACACATACTTCCCTGCTTCCTTGTAATAATGTGTAGTTTGACAGGAGAAACGTTTCAATCAAAATGATTACAAATTAATAATGACTCTGTAAAGATATTACGTGTACTTGTTTTTCAATGTAGCTTGTATCTTGTCCAAAAATCAGAAACCATCAGCTGTCAGCATTTAAGGCATTTGATCTCATTTTCAAAATTGTATATAAGTGTCAGATACCACTAAATTATAGCTATGAAATATTATATTATAAAAAAAAATAAATAATTTATAGCTTGAGTCTGTAAACAAAGAAATTTACATCAGAAAGAAGTTAAATGATAAATATTGGTGTATTACAACATATTTTTTTAAACTATTTAGTTATAGTAATTAAAGCTTTACTGACTCCACATGCAGATCAAGTAAATGAAAAACATGGGCACTGTTCAGCCAACTCACCCCCAGGAAGACTGTTGTCCTCCATGTAAGGCACTGGTGCTGGTCTCCAAATGTTTCCTATTATGGCATTATTCATGTGAAACCCCCAGGGCACTGGGAAGATTTAAGAATGTGAGACTAACATTCAGAACTAAGGCACATATTCAGAATTCTGTTTTGCATATTTTAATGTAGCATTATGATTACATAATTAATGGTCAAAAAGTTTTAATTAAAATACATTATTTTTGTATTCTTTGGGCCGTAAAACTGGAACACGGTGCTTTGGGCTAGTGCATGTTGGTCTGCAGCACCAAAAAGGCATAACTGAGGTCACAAGAAATTGAGGTAAGAACGCTTGAGTGGGTAACAGTTAATACCTAGGTAATTTGGGGTGCTTTCAGCAGGAAAGGGTTAAAGCGATATCCTGGTCTCAACACAGCGGAGGGCAGGCCAGGCATATCATGTACATGGCTGTCTCCTGTGTAGAGTAGTGAGGCATACAGGTGTCTTGTCTTTGATGTGCCACCTGATTACAGTCTATAGACTCAAGACAATTTACAGTCTGACAGAACCCTTACCATGTGCTGCCTTATTGAAATGGGCTTTATCCAAGTTGATTCAGCTGTCCGACATCTTGCAACAGAACGACAGGTTGAGATCTTTATGTGTGCCATGCAATCATCGGGTGTCGTGCATCTGAAGCTCTTCCCAGGAAGAAATGGAACATTCTGTTCCTGTGTGAGATTTGTGTGCAAATTTGGTTGACACATTGTGTCAGCACTTTAACTCTTTCAGTGCCAAATTTGGGACTGAGTCAACAGCTTTTCTCAACACACATTGGGTGCATTGTATCCAATTTGTGCCGAGTAAAGCTGTTGACCTGGGGTATTCTCTGGAACTGTAGGCATACTGGTGCTTGAATGAAAGACCTTTTTACGAGGAATTTGAATCAGGGATCCTAATGATAATTCAGACTAGTTTGACTTAAGGAGATCAAAGTTGTGATTGGTACTAAAGAGTTAATGCGTGCCCACTGTCCGTCCTTTCAAATGCAAAAAAGAAAATAGAAGAAAAAACGTGTTGGAAATTGAATTCATTTTTCGTCCTATTATGTCAGGGTATTTCACAGATGCTGGAATATCTGTGAAATTAAAGAACTATGAGGAAGACCCATTGAGCAAAATGTGAAAAATGAAGAACTGAGCAGATATGGAGGCCAAAATTCCTATCAAAGCAAAATAAACCGTGGTTTATTTCTGCATGCCTTCATCAGCTGTGAGAGAGTCATGGAATTTGTCATTTGTGTTGTGTATGGATGCCTGCATGTGATCAGCAGGGAGAACATGGGCATTAACTTGAGCAATACTTTGCTGATGGCAGTTCTATCTTGTAATATAATGATATCAAGGAGTGTGTGCTCAGTTCCATATGCACAGAGTCAATGTTATTCATAACAAAACCTATGATTAGGTCTTTATTTCATGGAGATTAGAGCCTTGTTAAGATATTTGGAAAAAAACCAAAGTAGACGAAACGGAAAATTAGTTCCATGACCAGTTTAGATGTGCAGCTAAGATTCACAAGCAAGTAAATTGACTTTTAAGATTGTTTGTGGAATGTATTACGCCAGTGATTGCTCATGCAAGCAATGAGAAACTTGATTCTGTCCCCAACGTCTTGGCCATATTATGACAATTAAGATTTTTTTACAGCTAACAGAATGAAATAGATAATTCTGCATGGTACAAGAACTAGATAGGGGTTTTGGATAATTCATATTTGTATCAAGCTTTGCTGCAAGAGCCAGATAAAAGTGCAGCAAGCCAATGTATCATTTATCTGAGATACTATTAAGTCATACACATGTAATGTATAGCTTAATTTGCACAAATCATCTTTGACTAATCAGATAATATTTTTATGTCCTTGACATTTTGTCATCATTGGTCATGCAGCTGACAAAATGAAACCTGTTCTGTTCTAACACTGCTTGCAACCAAAACAATCCCACAGTGAAAATTATGATGTATATTGTTGAAACAGTGCTTCATCTTCAAATTGTTTTGCAATGTGATTCTTTCATGACAAGATATAATTAACAATACAAATTAGGCACATCCAGAGCTTGTTTACAAATATCTTCTCTTGAGACCACCTGTCATGAGAAACCATATATTTTTTAAGGCTTTCTTTTCATAAGAAAAGAGCATAACTCTCGACAAAATCTTTTCCTTGAGTTAAGACTGAGTCAACAGCTTACCTTGGTGTGGGTGAGGTGCTCACAGTACAACTCATGCCAATAGAAGCTGTTGAATTGAGGCATGTTGTCTTGATACGTCTCATCTACAGTTCTCATTCAAAATGTTTTAATTTCATTACGGTTAAAATTAATGGAAAACATTATAAGCAGATGGCATTTGACAACCAGCCAGTCTTGGCTGGTTTAGGGGAGAAAAGGTTCTATCTGCCTGTATATGGGACAGCATAAGTCCCAGTACTATGGGCAAACTTGTCAATGTGACAACGTCTTGGTGGGGGAAGGGGTTGGATATGTGTAAATTTGACAGTCAGTCACATGGTCTGGTGAGGGAATATAGCAAATGAGGGGGTGGGTAGGAGGATATACATGTGTGTAGATTTGACAGTGTATTGGTGAGTGAATTTAATAGAATTTAGCAACTGAGGAGAGAGGTGGCTGCATGTAAATTTGACAGCCAATCATGTGGTCTCTGTGAGGGAATATAGCAATGGTATGGGGGATATTGATGTAGATTGACACATTTTCCTGCATTGTGTATCAATCTTGTGCCTCTTATTCAATCTGAGAATCAACATGTAATCTTGAGATTTAATATATATATATATATAGTGGACTGTATAGCGGCTTTAAAAAAAAAAAAAAGATATAGAAATGGGCTCTTGTTTCGCATTTAAACATAGAACAAAGACAGGCTGAAAAATATGAAGACCTTTTTCAAAAGTGACAATGATGTTGACAACATCGCTTCATTAGAAAAATCTGTTCATTTTGGTACATACCTGTTTGGGAGATCATAAAACTAAATGTTGTTGAAAGTTTGAAGCAGTGTAAATTATGTATATAACCAATCATAAAACATGATGCCTTGTATGAAAAATACTCTCAGACTCTTATTTTCAATTGTCTGAATGAATGAGAGAAAACTGCAAGAACTTCTGGCAGATGGCAGCACTTGGGTATGTCCATTTGCATAACATTTCTCTTTTACATGATAAAAGCTTGAAATGGATATTGATATGCAAATGAACAATTATATATAAATAACACTGACAAGTGCTGCCCTCTGGGGTCATCAAAGGGTCTAGTGTATTTCCTTCAGTGTGCAAACATGTACACAGTGGTACCTGCTTGTAAAGACCACCTCTCGTGACAGACTGTATGTCCAGTTAAGATGGCCCATTCATGGCACTAGAGTGTTTCTCTCTTAACTCTTTAAGTGCCAAATTTTGGCATGAGTCAACAGCTTTTCTCTCTGAAACTTGCATGCTGGTACTTGAATGAAAGGTCTTTTTACAAGGAATACAAATCTGGGATCCTAGTGATAATTCAGATTTGTCTGACTTCAGTAGATTGACTTTAGATGAGATTGGTACTGAAAGAGTTAAATTTATATTTATTTTAGGATCATTTGCTATATGAGACTTTTTTTTCCTGACAGGAGAAGCGTCCTCAAGTAGCTGCAGTTCTCTTGTGGTACAACTGAATATTTTGAGAATCTCTTGAGAAATAAGTGGGAATATGTAGGAATGTAAAAACAGAAAAAAAGTAGCAATAAGCTCTCTTTCTTTAATGTAGAATGTTGACAGGTAAAAAATATGTAGATTTCATTCAAAGTACATGTAGCAGGACTGGCAACACTAATTAATTATTGTTTTTCCTTAGGTGTGCACACAGCTTTCTTAATGAATTTGTAATATTCTGTTTGATTTAAAGAAAGCTTCAAAAGGACCATAGACAAAATGACTGTGTCTCATGTGCCAATATTTTCCTAAGGCAGTGGAATCAATTGTGGAACTCACAATATTTCTGAAAGTGTAAATTGGGTTAAATCACAATGTGTAAATGTTTATACCAAATGCCTGCAGACTGGTCACGTTTGTCAGGAAGCAGAGCTTCTAACTGCCAGGCTACAGGAAATGGGAGAGATTTGAGAAAATTCAACACCATACGGGAGACCCATTAGTTTCTGATGGAGGGGACTGACAAATAGGTGGGAGATATTAAATTTGAGTGATTTTTATGACTGACAAGCATGAGATTGTTTTGTGCCTGTAAGTCTGGAGAGTTGGATTCTCCAAGGAAGTGATTTTCACGTGAGAAATTGAACTAATTAGCTTATTTTGACTGATTGAAAAACCAGTGCAGTGGCAGCATTACAGAGGGTTACTCATCATTTGCTAATCTCAGGATTGAAACTTACACAACTCTTCATCAGTCTTAACCTTTTAGACAAAGCTCAGGCAGCTTTGTTGTACAACATATAACTCACTGGCACCCTTTGCCATCGGGATGAAAATGGATAGCTAGAAATTTTAACATAATTCACTGGCACCCTTTTCCATCGGGATGAAAATGAATAGCAATTTTAACCCTTTCCCCCTTGAATTAAGACTGAGTCAACAGCTTTCCTTGGCATGGGTTGGACACTAAGTGCCCAACCTATGCCAAGGAAAGCTGTTGACCTGGGGTATGTGATCTTGATAAGTCTCTTGTACATTTCTAAGTCAAATTGTTTTTCATAACTGTTGAAATTAGTAGAAAACACTGAAGCAGACGACATTTGACCACCAGCCGGTTTTGGCCGGTTTAAGGGGGAAAGGGTTAAGAAAGCCACACCTGCTACCCTTGACAGCAAGGAAATCAAAATTAGTTGTTGGGTTGGACACATCAGAGCACTGTCATCCTCATACATACAACCTTTACCATTTCTTTGTGATTCATACCAAAAACTAATTGCATATATTTATCACTAAATACCCTTACAAAATGAACATGCATTGCCAATTGTATGCCAATGTATTTTCAGGTATCCCCTAGTTTCAGTATTTTGTCATTGCTGTTTGTCATCAGAACTGACAGACTACTGGCAGTAAAAATAAGCCAGTTGTTTTCTAGTACTTTGCCAGCATGGTGTCAGACAAACAACTGACAAGTTTGTGGCAGTGGTCTGCCAGTTTACACCTTAAGTTAAAACTGACAAATCACTGGAAAATTTCTTAAGCTCTTTGGATATCATTTTTCATCAGAGAACTGACAAGCAACTGACACAATGTCTTCACAATAGTTTGTTAGCATCTTGCCAAAAGACATCTACTTGGAACAGTCTGGAATCAGTTCAATTTGACCTACATCAGATAATAATTGCTTGCAGTGATCATTATATGCAATAACACATCATCAGCCAAACTATATTATCACTAAAGGGCGATTTGCAGTTATTTGATGACTGAGAGTCAGGAAATTTGCCGGATAATTTGTAGCACAACGAGTGTCAGCTGCTTCTTCATTGGGCTGTCCTCGAGGGAAAATTTGTAAATTTGCAAAGGATGAAGAAGCTGCTCTTTATCCTTTTTATCAAAAAAACAAAACAAAACAAAACAAAAAAATCAAACTACTATGAATTATTTTAATTCCACTGTGTTTTTATTTTCTCTTTTTTGGCTGATGCTTCAAAACTGCCAAAATAAAGAACCCAGTGAAAAAAAAAATTGAACATGGCATGGATACTAATTATTTAAAAACATAGGGAATTTAAAGTTCCAGTGAAATTTAGGTTCAAAATGCAAAAACTACCAAAATCCAGTGAAATATAGGTTCAAAATGCAAAAACTACCAAAATTAGAACCTTTGAAAATAAATGAATTTACAGTAATTCTATATTTATATAAACATTTTGTAATTTGTCAGAGTTAAAATAGCCTCAGATATAAGCAGTTTGGTAAAGTTAGCAGAAGATAAGATCATTGTGCACACATTTGAAGACAGTCACTTCACATGTCAGTATGAGTTGTAAGTCAGTTGTTTCAGCCTGTAAGTCAGACATGTACTGTAAACTGATCTTTAATTCTGTTGTTCCTACAAGTGAATTCTTTTTCAAGGTTTCAATTAAATCACATTTTTCTTTTTAAAAAAAAATGGTTTTGTGGTTCTTTTGTAGTATGCAGACTTAGGACCTAGACATTTGAGTTGTTCTGCTCACTTTTTACCCTTGGCACGTAAAGCGCTGGAGGTATATTGTTGTCCCAGTGTCGTCCGTCTGTCCATCCCTCCTGTAAACGTTACGACGATATCTCATAAAATATTCACTGTAGCCATACCAAATTTTTTGTCACAGAAGGATCGTATGATGGACCAGGTTCCACTTACAAACCAGCTTCCTCTGATTATTTTTAAACCTTTTATGAAACTTTTAATGTATTTATTTGAAGGCCATCTGAGTGAAATCAACCCTGACGATGTTACTGCGATATCTCAAAACACATTGACTGCACCTTTACCAAATTTTTGTCAGAGGTGCATCTTGTAATGGACCAGGTTCCTATTTAAAATCAGCTTCTTCTGATTATTTTTTATCTTCTTATGAAACTCTTTATGTATTTATTTGCAGGCCGTGTGAGCCTGGTGCTAACCCTAACTATGTTACCCCCTATATCTCAGAGAATATTGACTATAGCTTTACCAATTTTTTATCAGAGATGTACCTTTGATGGACCATGTTCGTATTTAAAAGCAGCTTGCTATGATGATTTTTAGACTTTATATGAAACTCTTAATGTATTTATTTGAAGGCCATGTGAGAGGCATCAACCCAGACGATGTTACTGGGACACAAAAAATATTACCACAGCTTTACCAAATTTTTATCAGAGATACATCTTACAATAGACCAGGTTCCTATTTAAGACCAGATTCCTCTCTGTATTCGTACACTTTTTATGAAACTTTAAAATATTCATCTTCTAGGCCATCTGAGTGGTGCACAAGGGAACGACATTACCATAATATCTCAACAAGGATCCAAAGCAGCGTCACCAATTTTTTCAGAGATGCGCATTATAGTGGACCACATTTCAATGGAAAACCAGCTTCCTCTTATTCTTTTTAAACTTGTTAGTTATGAAACTTTTGAAGTATTTATTTGATGTCCATCTGAGTGACACACAGTATAGTGGTCTATGTCACCAGAACTTGCCCCAAGAACACATCCAAAAGTGCTCTTTCATTTCATAGACAACAATATGGAAATTGTATGTAAAGTATTCTACTGTGAAGTCTCAAAAAACACAGAATTGAGGCAAAAAAAAGATAGTGGGTGCCGAGGGTACTCTGTGTTCTGGGTGCTATTTTCATAAAAAATAAACTCAAGGGATCCAGTAGAATCCAAACCAAGACAGCTCTGGACAAGTATGTTGTTTGAATGACCTGTCTTCCCCATAACACCATTGGGTCCGTTTGAACTGAACAACCCTTTTGTTTCTGTTGGACAAAAATTAGTGCGTGCAAGGGGAAGCTGTTTTGTGTTGTCATGTCAAACAAACCCATCAAATTCTGACAAGGCACCTTGGTTTTGTGTAAATAAGTGTTCATTTATTACGAATTGTGTTACACAAATGTTTTCATTACAAATTTGTGTAATTGCCATTTAAGGGTCCCCATGTCACTTTTTCCCGTGAATTGAAATAAAGTCAATAGCTTTCCTTCATGTGAGTTACATACTAAGTGCCGAAGCCAAGCCGAGGAGAGCAGTGGAGCTGGGGCATGTTATCTTATAGATCTCATCTACAATTTTCATCCAATTTATTTTTGATTACTGGTGAAATTAGTCTAAACATTGAAGCAGACAACATTTAGCAATCAACCAGTTTTGACTTGTTGAAGGGAAAAAGGGTTAACCAAGAGTAAATATTGTGCAAAGTCTAGGTTTAATCTGGAATGAGGTAACTGAGGGAAAATAAGAGAAAAGTCCATGGTTAAGTCTGGAATGAGTTAAAAGAAGCATATTTTGTCTGTGTGCATGATGTAGGGTAACAAAACAGGCCGGAGAGAAAAGTGGCAAATCAGCAGGCGATTGTGTCAAGCTTAGATACTGCAGCTAAGTGGGTAGCTTCCTGTTGTACCAAGCTGGCCAAGGGTTAAACTGATAAAACCTTATTCTGTATCCTTGTTAGTGAAAGTCTGTGCCAATTGAGGCAAAGGTGTAGACTTGAGCCTGGACTGGGGGAGAAGGCAGCGTGTACATTGTAATCATCTTATAGTCAGAGACCACAGCAATAGTAGGGAGAAAACCAGATGATCTGATTGTACCCTGTGTTTGGCTTACTATTAAGCTGATTTACTGCCTACAAGAAATGTCTATGCCTTAAAACATGTGGCTTCTTGACATTTTAAAAAAAGTGTTAGAATAAATAGATTTTTGGCAGTTTACTAAGTGCATGCAGGTCTGTTAAGGGAGAGCATATGTCAACTGCAGTGGGGCACTCATGGGTTGTCTGAAGCATGTAGAATAGTTAATATGCACCCTTACTATACCACTTAAAACATGTTCCTTAATGTACTGACTGTTCTTTATATATATATATATATATATATATATATATATATATATATATATATATATATATATATATATATATGTATGTATGTATGTATGTATATATGTATATGTATATGTGTGTGTGTGTGTGTGTGTGTGTGTATATATATATACATTCTATGTTTGAGAGTGAATTATATTGTAGAGTGAAATTCAAAAGTCATAACTCACTGTAGATCACATGACCTAAACATTGTTAGAAGCAAATTGTGATTCGCCTGCATCAGTGACATGATGCATTGACATTCAGACAAAATCAAATGTGTGCGAGTGAGGTTTGATCACTCAGCACATCAGATTGGCGTTAAAAGTAGGCCTAGAGCATTTTTTTTCTGATGAATGCCCAATTAAACATAGAATAAACGAAATCTTACATGGCTGCCCTGGAGAGTGAGTTATTATTTTTTCTCACTCAGTAGCATTGTTGGTGGGGAAAATTACGAGTGACTGCAGGTCGTGAATGATTTGCCCCACCCTTTTAGGACAGATGATCAATTTAAATTCTCTATTTTACCTGTTGTTTAAGATCACATATGGACAGATAGTCCATTTCCATCTTCCCTGATGTTTAAGACCCTAGATAGATAGATAATCCATTTTCATTTTCATTTTACCTGCTATTTAGGCCCACATATGGAGTGATAATCTATTTCCATCTTATATTTTGCCTGCTGTTGAACTGGTGTTGAAGACCATATGTGGACAGATAATCTATTTCCATTTTACATTTTACCTGCTGTTTAAGACCACATATGGACAGATAATCCATTTCCATCTTACATTTTACCTGCTGTTTAAGACCACATATGGACAGATAATCCATTTCCATCTTATATTTTACCTGCTGTTTAAGACCACATATGGACACATAATTTAATATTTCCATCTTATATGTTGCCTGCTGTATGAGACTACACATAGACAGATAATTTGTTGCCATCTTATACTGTACCTACCCTTCAAGACTATATACTGTGGACAGAACTACACATAGACAGATAATTTGTTGCCATCTGATACTGTACCTACCCTTCAAGACTATATACTATGGACAGAACTACACATAGACAGATAATTTGTTGCCATCTTATGCTGTACCTACCCTTCAAGACTATATACTATGGACAGAACTACACATAGACAGATAATTTGTTGCCATCTTATGCTGTACCTACCCTTCAAGACTATATACTATGGACAGAACTACACATAGACAGATAATTTGTTGCCATCTTATGCTGTACCTACCCTTCAAGACTATATACTATGGACAGACAATCCATTTCAATTTCAAATTTCACCTGCTGATTAAGACTACGTTATAATAGACAGATAGTCAATTTCCATCTTATATTTTACCAGTTCTTTAGGATAATACATTTCCATCTTATGTTTTATCTGTTCTTAAGACCTATTGTTGTGTGAGAATATGACAGCCTCCATGGCCATGGTTCACTGTGTATCAACGTTGTAAATAATACTTTCAATGACAGCCAATATATATACTGACCCAGAGTGACCTGAAGTACTGGGTACATACATACATACATACATACATACATACATACATACATACATACATACATACATACATACATACATACATACATATATACATACATACATACATACATACATACATATATAATCACTGTGCAAGAAAGTGTATTTAAATGGGTACCAAATATGTGGTTAGTATTCACTCGGGTAATGTGTGTGCTAGATATGCATTTGCAAGATAATTAATTGATACTTCTAGGCTGATGTCTTGGGCTTTTGACAATTCTGGCTGGTCTTTCCATGCTGTCCATTTCTGTTACTGTTTTATGACACCTGGTTTTATGACGGGCAGGTAGGTCAACCAACCAGGGACAGATGAACAAGGAAGTTAAGTAGCTTGTGACAGGGGAGCAAGTGCTGCCATTGTTAGGACTGTGTTGTCCGCCCACTCAGAGCATTATGCCACCTGAAGCTCCAACTTTATCCATATTCAGTTCCATTAGCCCTACTTCTTGATTTGCTGTGCTTCCATAGAAACACAAAATTCATGATTTCCAAGAGACAAAGTTGATGTCTTGCTAGAAAAGCTTGACTTCTTGACTTTTCATCACTGTTTCCTGTGACAAGTAGACTTGAAGCAAAGCTCGCAGGGCAAATCTGAAGAATTAGAAAGCAATTAATGGAGACTCTGGGGATGGTAGAGTGCGGAGCTGTGATGTTGAAAAGATGACAGAGCAGGCCAAGCAACAGAAGCCACCTAAACACGTTAAAGAAAAGGCAAATATTATCTGCCTGCAATTACTTGATGGCTGTGGCTGAATTAAATTGTGGGGTATCCACACTGATGGAGCTGTATCCAGTCTCTGCCAGCAACTCTAATCAAGTGGCTGGCAAAATGGAGGGTACTGCTATTGGCAGATGGAGACACGATCCACGGTTATCATGATCCACAATATAATTTACCGAGCCAGAAAGAGGTTGGTCTTTGGATGTTACTGACGGGGGGAAAAAAAAGACCTTACAATTGTGTGGGGGGAGGCAAAGTTGAGAAGACAATCAGTGCAGCTCTTGTGTCTGCAGAGAGAACTGGCTGAGAACAATACAGAATGGTAAAACATTGCTGGAGTGCACTTAGATGTTTCAAAGGATATCAGAGATACATATTGTGGCTGTAAAATCCACTGACTGAGGTGTTTCTCACAGCAGTAGCCTGGAATTGAGTTGTGGGTGCAGCCTGTGCCATTCATTAGAGCATGGGGAGGTTTCATCTCTTCCACTCTGCCAATCTATATATCTGATATGTGTGTTCAGCACTTTCACTGTTATTAACATAGCCCTTTGCAACTCCAGCCATCTTGCAGAGGTGAACAGGATTTTACATATTTGTCAATCTAAGATCTATTGGGAATATTTTGGTATATTTCATCAAGGAAGATTTCTTATATAACCAAGGACTATCTCTCAGGCGGAATAGACTAATTGCCAGTGTGAAGCATTTGAGCATGTTTGCAAGTACCAAAGGTGGCGTGTGTCTTTAGAGTATAGCATTAATAATGCCCAGCAGTCCAGCAGCTTTGAAGAGAGATGGAGCTACCTCAAGTTCGACCACAAGACGCAGACTTCACAGGGTAAATGTTCTTTTTACTTCTTTTGATCATTGTACACTCCACGTGTATTACAATAGCTAAGATATACCTACATATTTTGGCTGCAGGAAGTAGAGTCTGCAGAATACTCAAGATAATCCTTCAGTAACCTTGGCCATCATGTTCATTAGCACCTGCAGTCAGTTTCTTAACTAGCAGTTATCCAGAGAGCATGAGCATTGCTGTCGCAGGGTGAGTTGCTGTTCACGATCCAGGAAGAAAAAACAAAAAACAAAAAGAAAAAAATAGTCTTGACCAGAATTGCTGTCAGGAAAAAATTCAAATGGAAAATTTTATGCACAGTTTCTGGATCAGTTTTCTAAAAGGACATTTTAACTCTGTGCTCAAATGATGCAGAATGCTGACCATACCCCACTCCCAGTGAGCACCCTGATCCCTGGCAAAATGAGTGGAAATGGAATCGACATTTTGGACCCAAATTTTGAACATTATAATACCATAAATAATGTTAATTTTGAGTCTTATTTTAACTTTTTCTGAAAAGGATGGTGGGAGGAGATGTTACATGCTTATGAAATCAGATGTGTAAGTGCTTATGGGGAGAATATGGTATAATGGGTTTCTCAAACTTTCAAAAGAGTCCCCTGCCCACCCCCACCCCACCCCAAAAAAGAAAGAAAAAGCTAAATAGGCAGAAAGATTAATTTTGAATTGTCACTTATGAGTAAAGCTTTTGCAACTTAAGAATATAGCTACTGATATGAAAGTCTCATGGACATTAGTAATGCTTGCAAAATGATAACTGGGATAGTAGCATGGGCTGCAAAGTTTTGACAGTGTGACATGACTTATAATATATCAGGGCTTCTGTGTGAACATAGAGGATATAACCCTGAATTTGGTATGTATGATTTTGGTTTTGATTTTCTTACTTGGATTATTAAAGAAAGCAATACATATGGCTCAAGTAGACTAATCAGAAATAAAAGAGGATATTGATAAAGCACTCAGCAGTCAACCTTTTTGTCTTGTCAGATTTCAAGAAAAAAGTGTTTTCTCATACCTGCATTCTAGTTACAAACTACTGTAAGTTCAAAAAGCATGGAGATGCAGGTTCTGTAAATTGTGTTCCTCCCTGTGTGGGGTGTGTGTGTGTGTGTTTTTTTTTGGGGGGGGGGGACTTTTGTTTTTTATCTATAATAGCAGATGACATTTGGATCAAGGGCCTTTTTGAATATCAAGCAGTGTTTATGTTTCAATTATGGGACCAACAGATTATAGATTAAAAATATTGAGTCAAATGTATAGTCTAAATTGTTGTTGTAAACATGGAATCCATTGTGCATCTTTGAAACAAAAACTGCATAGTAAGCATATTAATCCTTTAATTGTTACTACATGTTACAAAGAGTGCTACATCTATTACCTGTATGGTTACAGCTTTCAATGCATTTTTGCACTAAATTCATGGACACTGACAAGCATTATCAAAACACTAAGTGCATTTCCCCCATACAATATGTGGTCCATGTCTGTTTGGAGGAAGTGGCAGGCAAGGCTCAGCAGGCAGGCTTTTAGCATCTTGCTCTTACCCAAGACATATACAGTAGAATCTACCTCATCAAACTCCCATAATAAGACCACTTTTCTGTTGTAACCACCTTTTGACAGTCTCAATTGTGTTTTAATTTCATATTTTGCTTGCCATATTGAGACCTTTCCCAAATGGAGACCTTTGTGTACCAGGGTTAATTCATCAGTAGAGGTCACCAGTCTATTGTTTCAGCACAAAAATAAATAAGAATAAAAGTGACTACCCATTTGGAAATTATGATCAAGATGATGATATTTATCTTTTGGAGATGACCATTGAGGGAGCCCCCGTGGAGTGACAGCAGAAGAAGCCACACATAACTGCCATGCCCCAGCAGATCAGCTCGGCTTTTTATATTTGTCTTAAGATACCAGTGATTTTAAATGGCTGATAAGTCTTCAAAAGGGACAATTACCATGTTGATGGCAATAAAGCAAAACAGTCCCATAGTCCACATGCAATGGTAGCACAGTCAGTGAATGAACACAGTATTGAGGCAAGCTCTGCTAGAAGCATATGTTCATTTTGAAAGCATGGTCACCTGCTTGGGGTATGTGACAGATTAAGCGTGTTAAGGTCTGTCGTGTACTGTGGTGCTCTTCCTATTAAGCACTTGTCAGTAAGAATCAACAGTTCAAATTGAATGCAGTATATGACAGGTAATTACAAGCAATGAAGTAGTCTTGAGATAGTAATGGTGTGATCCGATAGCCTGGCACCTGTCACCATTCAGACAGCACAATTGCAGACTGTCTGAGTGTGCTTTACCATTATTCGACATGTATGTCACTCTTGCATTCGTGGAATGGTTATTCCCTTGAGTTCCATGAGTTTCTTCGATAGGTTATGCTATTTTTTTCTTTTATATAAATTTTGTGCGCATTTTGGGGAAAATATTCAAAAACCTTTTCCAAACTGCTTCACACAAGTATACTTCTGGGCACGCAAGCTCTTTATGTGTTTAAAAGGTGGTATTGCATTTGTTAAAATAAATTTGTTCTAGTTATTTTTTACTTCTCCAAACCTGCTTTCCAGATTCTCTTCAAACTTGGTAGGACTGTACCTTGACTTAGTGTCTACCATTTTTGTCACTAGGTGGCACTGCTAGTATTTCCTAATTTTTAACTTATTTCTAAATACTCTGTGATCAGTAAGAGCACATGTCAATATGATGAGAAGTACATGGGTATTTATTGTAAATGTATGTACATTTTTTTCTAGACCAGATCCTCTTCAAACATAGTGGTAATGAACTCTGGGTGAGTTTTGTCAAGTTTGTTGAATTGGGCATGCTCAGGGATTTTTTATTTGGGAAAAACCTAAAAAGACAGAACTCAGAATACCTTTATTTAGCTAATCCCGAAAAAATCACAAATATACAAAATTTTAATATGGCTTGGGAAACTCCCATTAAGACACATTCATGTTGCTATCGTGGGAGCCACCCAGTATAACAATTGATACAAACAATGTGATGGCAAATGAAATGTTGGATGATCATGGTGAATGTAAATGTCACTGACTAAGAAACATAAGCAAATACATTTTTTCTGAAACTGCTTGACCAGTTGCTGTGAAATGACACTGGGACACATTTTGTTAAAGTTTGCCCTTGGTATCATGTTAAACTACATGATCATCCTGTCTGGTCATCAGTTCTGTACTTGGGGAACAGATGTACATCACTTCATCATATTATCATAAGCACAACCAATACCTTTATGGAACGTCTTTGTTTTTTTTGCAAAATTTTCAATAATTAACATCTTTGTTTCCAGGAGACATTTTATATTGTCAGCTTAATTTTATACGTTTTTCACTCAGGAGGAAGAATAAAGTAATGAGTTCCTCCATACTGGCTACCAGGCATTTGAATCAACTCTGGCATTTTGAGCAGAAATCCCCACATTAATTGGATGGTTTGTAAGTAGAGGCTTGTGGTAATAAGATACAACATAAAGTCAGCCAGACGGAGGCCTGCTGTTGGCACACGTCAATACCACGTCTTTCACTGGAAACTTGCAAATCCCTTTAAAGTCAGGGTTAATGTCCATTTTTAGGCAGACTTGCATCCTTTTTTTTTTTTTTTTTTTTTTTGACATTTCTGGACGCACCAACTCGGGAACGAGCACATTTAGCTCTCCACTCAGGAGTGGGTCCAGCCATTATAGATGGTGGAAGCACTTGACCCCTAGAGGGGTGAGTGGGTGAGGGGTCACTGGAAAAGCTCAGAATGCAAAGTTTACTTGAAAATGCAGTTTCTGAATTCAAAACAAGTACATGCAGGCATGCACCTGAAGCACTCCTGTAGCCCTCCTCTTAATCCACCTATGCCCATACAAAAAAAATAATAAATAAATAAAAATAAAAATAAAATATTGAAACATATCTCCCATGTACAGTTAGTTTGACAGGTCCATGGGAAATGAAATTTAAGTGGGTTTTCTGAATGTATCCAACTATTTACCAAGAGTTAGGGAAAATGAAGGACATGGACAACAAGCTGTGAAAGTGTAATTTAAAGTCACATCACATCACACATTTTGTCCTAAGTTATGCAAATGTACTTGTAATTAATAGAGATAGAAAAGTGATTTTAAAAGTCATTTTATGGGGAATATTGAAAGAGGTTTGTCAGGAATATACATGTATGTTCTGGTAGGCAGCAATCAAACTACAAATCTGTGCGGCACATGGCTGTAAGGTAAGGGTTAAGTGGCCTAATGAAAGTGTGAAAATAATGACCCCAATCAGCCATCTATCTGTCAACCACAGGTTTCATTAAAAACAACATTATTCCTGAAGGGCAAATGTATCATGGCTTGTCCAGCATGCAGGAAGAAAAACAGGAAAGGCAATTCTCTTATGAGTCTAGATACGATTAACAAAAAAAAAAAAACTAAGTATATGTAGCTGTAATAACATAAATGTCACCGGTAGTTAACATATTGTACTAGCCTCATATCAATTCCCATATGCTCCGTTGCTTCATAAGAGTTGGGACTTTGTGTTAAAATCAGTGGCACTTCTCCATGCAGCTCCTTAAGAGCAGATAATGGCTGGTCCCTACATGTCAGCAGACCTGATGGTAACTCTGCAATGCCTCAAAAGCTCAAGTCAGTGGCTTTAATCCTTGTAAGGTTTTGGCAAACTTCTCTGTCCCTAACTTGGAGGAAGAAATTGATATTGATTAAAAATTGATGGCGATTTAATAGCAAGCAGTGTTTATATTACAGAGAGCTGTAGATAGTTGTGGAGAGTGGTCAACAGTCAGCAGTAAATAAACAACACAGAAGAAAAATTGTCAGATGTTGAGGTACACAGTTAAAGGTTGTTGAAGAATGAACATGCTAGAACCACAAGATTTCTCTATTAACCCTTTACGGCTGAAGAAAGATCTCATCATCAGTTCTTTGATGGACTAATAGGTTGAATTGACAGATTAGTTACTGGACATGACGTACATTTGGGGAGCTAACGGCAGCTGGATATTCTGGATGAAAGTTTTGTAATTATTCTCTTCCAGGAAAATTGACAATTATACAAAGTGGAGTTGAAAGACTGAAAGAGAATACACGTATCTGATGACAGGTTAACATTTCTTGATACCTTTAAAGCAGGGCAGGGTTACATGTAAATGGCAATTGCTTTAAGCATTTACTTCTTTGGGTCTAGCTGATGTATCTGATGCACGTACTCCCCACTGTCAGGCACGGCGCCTCCTAGCAGTGCACGGCAGTACAAAGAAACAACGTACCATCACAGCACAAGATGACACACATGGAACGTTTTTATCACTGTAAATTAGTGCCAAAAATGATGTTGAATTCAGGATTTTGATGGCACTTTGTCATTAGCTGTACCTGCAAAGACGTTTGAGAGAGTTAAACTTTCTGCTAATTGGTTTGAGTATGCTGGGGTATGAATGGGCGTAACATGGAATAGTGAAAATGTCACATAATGCTATCGTGCTAGCAGAGAGAAAATTGTTCTCACCATAAATTGAATTTCAATACTAAGCATGAATGTATGTCTTTAAGGTAGAATAACACTGGTTAAAAAAAGAAGTCTCAAAGGAAGAAATCTTTATTGTATTTCAGAAGCATCTACATGCACGTACATGTAGATTAATTTGTATGTGTGAATTATATGTATGTACAATGAGCCTATGGCTTCTTAAATACAAGAAAGATTTCTTTCTTTGGATAACAGCCTTTACCCTTTGGGGACTGAGTTAAAAGCTGAAACAGCTTTCTTTATTGCACCTTGAATGAAATGTGCCAGAAAAGCTGCATGCTGACTGATAGCCTGTAACAGACACATACTTGGTGGCAAGTCAAGAAGGTGACATTAAACTGGACCATTCCTGGTCATTTTTGATGGGAGAAAGTTGCATGCAGATACATTGGCATTAGGTCTATGAGGATTACAAGGATTTTGAATTGTTAAAGTCATATGAGGGGGATGTGGAACCTTTCCTTCCCTTAAAGTTAAGCCTCTGAAGGTAAGTAGGGGTGGGGGGTTGTTACAAACGTATATACAAACACTATAGTTATCAACCACATAAGCAGGACATTGTGAAGATCAAGATAAATGTCTCTCTGTCTCTGTTGCATATAATAAATGTATGTATGTATGTATGTATGTATGTATGTATGTATGTATGTATGCATGAGTGTATGTATGTATGTATGAATGTACGTATGTATGTGTAGAAGAAGTAGTTATCACATGGTCAATTTTTTTTATGCATCTACATGTAGGAGTCCAAAGGACCATATATTAGCTCTCATGAAGCAACGTTGCTTTGCTCAGGCCAATAGATGGCTCAGAGGCACATGATTAGCTGGCCAGCATGTGATGAATCATGTGATAACTGATATACCCAGGCTGATATATTACCGATTCATCTTAAATAAAGAGTATAACTGAAATGCATGTGTTGAAAAAATTAACTTTATTAAATAATTATTATCTAACGTACATGTTATGTTCACAAATACAAGTTAAAGGCCTCTTTAAGTAACAGTTTCACAGTACCCACTATTCCTCTGAATCTTCATCAGAGGTGTAGATATCAACCAAGGCCACAAACATACCTCAAAGCCTCGTGAAATAACAGTTTTACATTGCGGTCCTATTCTTTGTAATCTTAATCAGAGGCATTGGACACCCAAGGCTGCTCAGGTCCATGCAGTCTGGTGGTGTGTATTTCAGTGCAGTGCCATGATAAATATTGACATTGAATGAACCTTTGATGATATTATTGAAAAGAGCAAGGACCAAATTGGCCAGGAATCATTGTGTGTGCTCCTCATACTGGTGGCCGTATTGATTCTGGCTGCATGTGACTGCTACTGTTGGTCAGTGTGGATGGAGCACAGATGTCCAGGATCGTAGGGGTTGGTTTAACACGCCTGAACTTATGACTTCAATTCCTTGTTCAAAATTTCCAACTTCATTAAAAACTTATCAAACTCATGATTCCAATGCTTATCGATTTCAGTCTCTTTTCTATTACAGTTTGCTGCTAGGCTCATAGTATGCTGGCCCGGGAGACTAAGAAATCTTATGCCCTATCACTGTTTGCTGCTGGGCTCATAGTATGCTGGGAGACTAAGAATGCTTATGCCCTATTACTGTTTGGGGCTTGGCTCATAGTATGCTGGGAGACTCTGCATTCTCATGCCCTATTAATTTTGTAATGTCATTTTCTGCCACTGTTTTTCTTCACCTTTTCGTACAGTTTTTCAGACAGAAGCATTAGTTTTTTTGCCTTCTAAGGTAGCTATCATTGCCATGTTCTTCCATATTTCACCGACTGAGTTTCCCCGATGCCTATTGTTTGAACCATACTTTGTCATTGTGGCTGACATTTGGTTTCGGACTCAAGTACATGCAACTCCCAGGATCCAGCTCTGAAGATGGTAATTTGGTCAAGAAAAAATTAAATAGCTGCACAGGACACCTGTCATTACCTGAAAACACAATATAGAAGACAAAACTAGAGGTCTGGAGGCTGGCCTGCAAGATGCTTCATTGTCAGCAGGACAGTCTCTGCCAGGTTTTTTGCTGTCTTGCTGTATATACCAAGTAGTCTTCACCATGGCACTCAAGATTTTCATCTCCACATCCCCCAGAAGCGTTTGAGTTTGTTCCTGGTGGCTCTACAATCCAAAATGGACAGTGAACAACAGCCAAATTGTGTTCAGGACCACCTGAGGGTTTTCTACTACAAAAAAAAAAAAAAAAAAAAAAAAATTCAAAGATTCAAATTACCAGTATTACACCAAAGCATAAAAATTCCAGTTAGGTACTCGCAGTCAATTGTCACATATAATAAGCGTAATCCTAAGGGTCATTTAAATAGCTGAGGCAAATTGTAAATATGATCTATTAAATTTTAGTACAATAAGGCTTTGTCTGTATTGGAGTAAAAAATGCATACATTCAGTTACCCCACGACTTAAAATGAAGGATGTGTGCATATACTTTTACCCCTTTTATATATATAAATGAAGGATGTGGGCATACTTTTACCCCTTTTATATATATAAATGAAGGATGTGGGCATACTTTTACCCCTTTTATATATATTTGGGTAGGTGGCACTGAACAAAGTAGTCTAACAAGGATATATTGTTTGGCCTACTGCATGACCAAATAATGACTTCCCTGGCATGTCAAGTATTTATTTCAATTTATTGTACAAATAGAACTAAAAAGCATGTGGCTCTACTGTGTGCATATGTAAGTCTTGTCTTTCACATTTAACTCTTTCAGTGACAATCATGACACAGGTCAATCTACTTAAGTCAGACTAGTCTGAATTATGCCAAGGATCCCAGCTTCGTCTTCCTCATAAATAAAACTTTTGTTCAAGTCCTATTATGCCCATAGTCCCAGAGAGAATATCCCTGGTCAATAGCTTTTCTCAGCGTGCATTGGGCATAATGCGCCCAATACGCGCCGAGAAAAGCTGGTGACTCAATCCAAAATTTGGCACTGAAAGAGTTATGCCACAACTGTGTAGGATGACCACTAGAAGATACGCATAGACCCAGTGGAGGAACACCCACCTACATTTGGATTGACAGTCATGACAATTTACAAATGATTGACATAGGAAATTTTGAGTTTTGACATAAATCAAAATTAAGTTGAATTGACATTGTTTTGAGTTGATCAGGCCTACACCTACCCATAATAGATGTTCCTCATAAAGTTTATCTTTTCATCAATTAGTGGTTGAGTTTTTGCATTTCCCAATTCTTGTTGCTTTAGAAATTTGTGTGCTAGATGTCTTGGTTGTGGGAAAATGTATTGGACGAGTAGATGTTATCAGTGTAATGTTTGGGGTGTTTTTTTCAGGTAATGTACCTATTCAGTGAGCACATTATGTCTCTAAGTGAAGACAGCTCATATTCTGTGCCATTACGGGGTCCTTGGCCACCATATAAAAGTGCATTAAATAACCATCCATGGCATCAGGGGAATATGTTCAGGAGCATGCTTTCATTTTTCTCACGAAGGTAGTTGGTCAACAGTTTAACATGGGTTTGAGTCTTTTTTTTTTTTTTTTTGGTAAGGCTGTATTAACAGATTTTATTTTCTCCACAAACTTGAAGCTGGTATCATTCTGTCTTTAAATCTTGTGTTATTCCTGTTTCTTTATATCCCTGATCAATTAGATGCTCTGGATCAAGTCAATTTGCTAGTACTTCATCGCCTCATGATGCCATTCTGCTCCTCGCCTGGCACTAGCTGTCAGGCCACTAGGACACTCCTGGATGTACTTTGAGACAGATGAAAGTGAAAAACACACACAATTACATTATGTCATATTAAGTAGCCTTACTTGCATGCATGACATCATCTCTACAAAACACATATCACTATAAAGACATCAATTTGGCACATAACCCACCACAGTATGCCGTTATGTTGGTCATCTGTTACCTACTAAATCATGTGTCGCCCTCTATCCACAGAATAAACATAATGCTGTGATCGAGGTATGTCCTCTTCTGTCAGTCTGTTTTTTCATGTGTACACCCACTAGACCATCTATTGGGCCTCATGTGTAGGCCTCTACTCATTGGCCTGCATAACTATGCATGTACAGTGTATAATTCCTCTGCCAAGTTGCCTGTATCACACTTTGTCATTCCTTGTGCCAATTAAATGTCCAGATCAACAAATTCATTATAATGACAAAAATGGCTGACACCATCGCAGTCACTGTTATGGGGTTCACAGTATGTGTATATACTTACAGTTCATATTGGAGCCTCAACATGGGTCAAAACTTTTTTAATAATATTTTGATAAAACAGGATTAAAAAATTACAAAATACATGTAAGATATGGGCATTTTAAGAGGCTATGACAGGTAAGTGGTAGAAAGTAGCACAGATGACAGAACAGGTATGTGACTCAAGGGAGGAAGCTTTCAGTGTTGTATGAACTGACAGCAGGGAAATTGCAAGCGACAACTTGACACAGGTGGAACAATTTTGATTTAGGTTGATGGCATGAGGATGACAAGGCTGTGATAAATGGACCATTATGGGGAATGAAAATGTTGGCTATCTGTGCTCATCTGCTTGTTGTGTGTGTCTAAGCACCCAGCACCCAAGGCCTTAAGCCCACACAAAGCTTTACTTTTATCCCATGGACACCACAGGGAATAAGCCATGAAAATTTATGACTTTTTTATTCATATACCAAATCTGGCTACTGTGAAATTATTGAAGCAGTTATACCAAGGTCAATTTGCTGAAAAATGATCTCCCTCTTTATTCTGCAAATTATAAAAGAAAAGACTGGTAGATTTGGGTTTTGATTGATTTTATTGCCGCCTTGAAATGAGTGACTTGTTTTGTCAACAGTTGTCATGCTGCAGTCCTAGATCTGTACCTTATACAGACCTGTGTGTCAGGATAAAGAAGCCCCTACACATGTGAGCAACATAGTTGTGCACTTACTTCCACCTTTTAACGTCAAGTAAATATTGCATCATAAGTTTTCAATTTTTTTCAGGCATTAAACTTAAGTTCAAATTTCACAATTTTAGACATTCAGTTTTTGTAAAATGTATGTTAAAACAATATTTTATTATTGTTTTATTTTCCTGGTTTAGGACCACCAATAAGATAATTAAAAATACAAATTCAACAAAATCAAGTGAAGTTGCAGTACATAGTTCATATTTCAGGATCATTATGACCTCTCGACCTCTCTCTCCGTCTCTGTCTCTCTCTTGATCTCGATCTCTCGACATTTTAAGGTAGCAGTTGCTAAAGTTCATGTTGCAAAAAAAGCTACTTTTTGATATACTGGTACCTGTAAATACAGAAGCTGGAAACATTATGCCAAGTAATCTTTTGTATTACACACCCACCAGTTCCCAATATACTGGGCTACTGCCTTCAACATGGTACAAAAACATGATTGTGTAAGAAATGCTGTCATTAATGATGGCCTTAGACCTTTACCATTTATACCAACAAGAAGTGAGCATGCAGTAGAAACCCAACTTCAGGAAGGTTGTGTATAAAAAGACAACCACGAGAACAGTCATGACTTGATTTATTTTATTCTTTAGCCAGAGTCAGTGGCTCAGTGACGCAGCACTGATCTGCTACCAGGCCCTGGATGGTAATGGTACATATGAATTCATGAAGAATAAGTGAAAATTTATACAAATAAATCCAATTTTTAATACATAGACAACAGTAAAATGAACACAATAATCAATATCTAAAAAAGAAACTTTAAAAAGTAGAACACATCAGATCGATTCAGGAATTAATATCACAGAATGGAAAATCAATAAATAAGTTAGGTCATAATCAAATTTAAAATACATGAATGTAAGCTGAAGGTCAAGATAAAGATTGATCATGACCAGTATTATGAGGGGGGAATGACACCAAATGAAAAATGAGTAGGGAAAAAAACATATAGGGTAATGAGGTTGGGAAGGGGTAAATGGGGTTTATTTTTTGAGGGGGTAGTTTGAAGACTTGAATTGGGACTGGGTTGGGGCATTCCTAATTTTGGGGAGAAGAGAGTTTCACGTGGTTTCACCCCTTACGGAAATCCTGTTCCTGCCAACATTAAGCTTTGCACGTGGTATGGACAAGGACCTAATTGTCAGAGCTTGGGTTTGGTGGGTATGGATTTGGACAGTAAATACAAATTTAAAACAAATATAACCTGGCAATAGGTTATGGGTAGCATTGTACATAAATGTCTGAAGGTGAAAAATCTCTTCGCTGTTGTAGGGTTAACATATTGCTGGTTGAATGAAGGGCGGAAATTGGGGTGCATCTGTCAGCTTTGTTAATAATATGGAGGGCACGGTGTAAGCATGTGTGTATTAGTCCAGGATGGAGTAACGATAGGGCAAAAACAAAAAATTGTTTCCCATAACCTAACCGACCCATCTTTAAACCCCCCTACCGACCCCGTTAACTTACTTCCGACCCTATCCCCCCCCAAAAAAGACAAATAAAAACACTTACCTGCCCAAAATTGTGGATTATTTAACAAAGAAAACATACAGACCCACCCAAATTGTGCCTACCTACTTTAATAATACTCCCCAAAATTTTGGTCCATTAGGGGAAACGCAATTATTTTTCGGGAGCCTGAATGTACTGTATAATATCAGCTACCTCCGTACAAACTTATAATTCTTTTCACGTATATGGTATGAAAAACAAATTTTCTGACCTGTTACATTTTACCCATCTGTAAAGGACATACATATTCCAAATTTTGTTCTCCCAGAGTATTTAACTGCTGGTAAAGTGACAGTTTGCTGATCTTTCTCAATGGCGGAAAGGCAGCACCATTAATGCAATTGCCCCATGTGCATGTCTGACACATAAGACAGACATGTTAATCAAGAGGGACGGACTATTGGGGTGGACTCACTATTAAGATACAGTAATGGCAATCAATTAGACTGTGTTGGGATAATAGAGGACTCCTCTAGAGTACAGGTCAATGCTCCTATATGTTCTACGCAGAGGTGCCTTCATTGGTGAAGTCTGAAATGGCCATGTGGGTTCAGATGTGTAGACCTCAAAATCTGTATAATGTGTAGGACATGGTAAAGCCCAGGATTTGCACTATCTTCTGTGTGTATGGCCACCCAATTGACAGACCAGGGACTACCTCCAGTCCAGAAATAACATCTAGATGAGGCATTAACAGGTTCTACAGTAGTCGGTGATTGAAGTGAACTGAGGGCAGGGTGGTGTGAGAGGGCGAGATCACGATTACACCCCCCCCCCTTAGAGTCCACGCAGTGTGTTAATTCACCAGAAATTAGATTTTCATTCCGAATGATGCAGCAGCATTAAGGGCTTGGCATTGAATGTGGTAACAACATTGTTATCTGTTGCAAGCCAAGGACAACACTAAGTGTGTCCTGTTGATGGTGCGGCATGTCTGACTATAAAGACCTACCTGGCTTCTTTATTATCCAAAATTAGCACCTGGGGCACAGGGGAAATTGAAGTAAAATGAGCTGTGATTGGGGACATCACATCGTAACATCAAAGCCGTCAAAATAAGGGTCAACTTTAGAATGTTTCACATTATTTCAGCTTTTTGCGAGTCTTAAAGAACAGGAGTATACCAAATGAGTTGTTTAATGTGGTGTAATTACTCTGTCTGTAAACGAATAAAAAATGTACCAAATCTGTATAGACATGTGAGATGAATAAAGATAGAGTAAATTAAAGAATAGAATATATCCATAGGGAGGTTTTTCTTCACGTTCAGTCCATAAAGCCCATGTACAGCTTATTTGGCTCCCAGCCAAAACTCTTCTGATGACAGGCTAAGACCCAGCCATCTGAGATTGGAGAAAAACAGTTCAGTCAAGATACCTGCAAGCACGAGGGCTTCTCTACAGTTGTACAATATGCGCGGGACAACTGTTATTAATTTTACAATGCCCTAGGCTTTTGTCAACACCCTGAAGTTGGAACATAAGACTTATGGTAATCAGAAGGCTAAGTTTTGCCATTGAAAATTTAAGGAGACTGTGTAGATGTGTGCTGGCTCAGAACGCTATATGGGAATGCAGAGGTTTGTCTTTTCTAGGAAAGGCTTTTTTTATCATGTTGCATTCATTGTTGTTGAGTTATCACTCAGTCATGGTCAACGCTGCTAGGGACCCAGAGATGACATCACAGGTGCAGGAAAGATCCTGTACATGTATTAAGTGTCCAAAACTCTTTCTCTTGTGATGTACCCCATTAACCGAGGACTGACCAATAGGAATGCTGAATGAGAGGTCCTAGTAATGATGTCAGGTCAGGGAAAGCCTGTGATCCAGGTCATAAGTGATGACCAGCAGAGAGAACTGTGTGGATTTGATTATATAAGATAGGCCTATAGTCAGCCAATTGTTGCAATTGAAAAATGATAAAACCTTCCAGTTCAAGGTTTACTATTGTATCCCAACCTGACAGCCATCAGGACACCCTTGCTGCCAGTGTCACCAAACGGGCACAGACCCCTTGATGGCGGCATTAATCCTTTAACTGTTTCCCCCCTTGAATTAAGACTGAGTCAACAGCTTTCCTTGGCATGGGTTGGGCACTAAGTGCCCAACCCATGCCAAGGAAATCTGTGAACTGGGGCATGTGATCTTGATAAGTCTCATGTACATTTCTCAGTCAAACTGTTTTTCATAACTGTTGAAATTAGTTGAAAACACTGAAGCAGACGACATTTGCCCACCAGCCAGTTTGGGCTAATTTAAGGGGAAAAGGGTTAAACCAGTACGTGATATTGACCAGGATTGGATAATGTTTCATATATCCAAAACTGTTTAGTTGTGACTGACCTTATAACAGTAGGAAACATTACAAGTGATACCATCATAGCAAAAAGGACATGATTTTTTTTTTTCTAAAAAATAAAAATTAAAAAAAAGCATTTCTCCAACAGCCAGAGCATGGACATCATGATGTCTGACACTGCTGGGTCAAAGCTGCATTATTGGGCATTACAGCTGGGCACTGGGCTAGTCAGGCCCAGAATGGCCCAGTCTGTTTCCCATATGTGAACATATAACAGGATTAAAGGTACAGCGGTCCTTGTGTTGTGAGACCATCTACCTTCTATGAAAGACCACCTGTGTTCATAAACCAGAATTTGGGGAGCCCAGGGGTGGTCTGTCAAGAAAGGTTTGACTGTATGATAATTATACAGTATATCACCTGGTACAAACATCTCTGAAGTCTAGGTATGATGGTAATGATGCAATTCTGTGTTGTATAGACTTAAAGTGTATGTGGATTACATCATCAGGAAGCCACACAGATGAAAGTAGACAATGGAAACCAACAACCAATGGCTCAGTCAGACTTAAAAAGCAATTTTGTGCGGAACTGTCACCATCTGGAATTCTCAAAGGACATTTGTAGAAACCTCTTATCATTAATTTAATGGACTAACTGCATTATGAAATCAAATAAAAGCATAAGGACACCTGAGGAGAGGTTGTAGGAAGAAATTTCTGTAGAACTACATGATGATGATGAGCGTGCACAGAGACTTTGACTGTCATGGCTTATCACGTATCTGCCACTGATCATTTTGTTACACACGCATCTGAAAATGTGACTGCTTTGAATCATCAAGGTCATGTGTGTGTCTGATGACTGAGGTTCCTTGTATCATTAGGAGAGTGGTTCACCTTAAGCTGTGATGAGTGAGTACCAGCTAGGGCTGTACACATGTAGCTAAGCCTGGTACACAGGCTGAAAGGAATCTAAAATCACATGGTTTTTCATACAACTTTTTAAAGTGTTTAATAGTCAGAACAAAGGTCAGGCTCATCTGTAGGGGGTGAATACCAATTATCTTATCAGTCATTGAGCTTGCTTACTTACCCATGCTTTGTCATTGATAAAAAAACTTAGCCTTGGTTTGTGATCAAAGTAATTGCTACTTATTTGTTATTGATCAAAATAAATACATGTGAAATGTGATTTGACTTGCAATTTGCCGATACCGATAAATTATTTATGAATTATTTTATCAATTAATTTGATTAAGATTCTTTTAATTAGAATTACTATGATTGTGATATGGGCTGAATTAACCATGATCTACAATGTATAAAAGGGCTGCAAAATTAACTGTGATGCAGAGGGGCTATTCCACCTGCCCTACCCCCATCCCATCTTAATCATTCCAAAGTCCTGTCTTTTAAGTGCCAGCATGTCGATACATACGCCATAGGTTTAACTCTTCAAGTGCCAAATTTTGGACTGAGTCAACAGCTTTTGTCAGCATGCATTGGGCGCTCAATGCACACTGAAAAAGCTGTTGACCTGGGATATTTTCTCTGGAACCAGAGGCATGCTGGTACTTAAATGAAAGGTCTTTTTACAAGGAATAGGAATCTTAGATCTTAATAGTAATTCCGACTTGTCTGACTTAAGTAGATCGACTTTAGATGTGATTGTCAATGAAAGAGTTAAAAAAATGAATGGTGCATATTGGCAGTGCTTGCTTGGGGTACAGCACACCCACAGTATACCAAGGGAGCTTATGACTAGTTCAACATGTACAGTTTAGAACTGAAAGAGTTAATCATCCAGGCAGCCAAGCTGTGCCTGTCCATACCTGCACATTGATCTCAGTTGTAGAGAACACTGATTCTGACTTCACAAAAATGGCAGCCTAGAAGTTTTATAATTTTAAATTTTGCATAATTTGCCAGATGAAATATGGTACCAAACAAGATTTTGTCAGATTTGCCTTTGAAGCTTCCTTGCTTTCAAGGTGGAGAAACTATGATCTCATGACCCCTTTGACTCTCTCTTTAGCATATCAATGCAACATTTTTGATGTTCAAGCAAAAAAAGAAAGAAAAAAAATTGAATTGAATTTTTGCAAGCATTAAATTGTAGTTGTGGAGAGACACTTGTGGGGGATAAACTGTCCTGAGACACTTGTAGGTTGCACACTGTCCTGAGACACTTGTAGGTTATACACTGTCCTGAGACACTTGTAGGTTGCACACTGTCCTGAGACACTTGTAGGTTATACACTGTCCTGAGACACTTGTAGGTTGCACACTGTCCTGAGACACTTGTAGGTTGTACACTGTCCTGAGACACTTGTGGGGGATAAACTGTCCTGAGACACTTGTAGGTTATACACTGTCCTGAGACACTTGTAGGTTGCACACTGTCCTGAGACACTTGTAGGTTGTACACTGTCCTGAGACACTTGTAGGTTGTACACTGTCCTGAGACACTAGGTGTGCTGGTGCAATTAGTTTGGATTCTCACTGGTATCCTGTGAACAGTTTGGAGTTTATCATTCTTTGATGTCTCTCAGTCTCTTATTGCAATGACTCCCACATTGATCCCATGATGAATCAGCCATTATTGATGTTACTATCTTTAGTTTTTAATACACTAAAACTCAGACAAACATGGTAACTTCACTGAAATGATTAGTCATTGCTTTTGTAGATAATATACAGCTGGTATTAAGTTTCCTATATGTCGTTGTCAATTGTGAATAGTATTTCATCAATTGATAGTCAGAATTTTGGGCATCGCTGGGACCAGTGTGTGTATCAGTTGACATGGTGTTTTGCTGATTTTTGTAATAAGAGCAGATTAATTTTCACTTGAATCATGTGGTGTCCAAATATGACTCAGCTCATTATTAGAAACTCACAAAATGACCTTTTCAATTTCAGTGCTAAATTGGAGCCTGGGGCAACAACTGTCCTTGGCATGATATGTGTAATGCTAGCACTCAAAGAAACTTGTTGCCCTATACTAGTCTTCCCATCTATGGAAATGTATTGTATGAGGGTGGGTAAGGGGTTTCCCGTACTGGCATACTGGGGCTTTTTATTTACCGTACTGGAAGCCCTCTTATTTTACGTACTTTGTACTATCCAAAATTTTGAAAGATTTTCATTTTCCGTACTGCGTACTGTAGAAAAATAATTACCTGTACCAGCGAACTGAAACCCCCCTTTACCCCCCTTCTTGTATGTTGGTGCTTGAGTGAAAGGTCTTGTTATGAGCAATTTGTATCTGGAGTCATAATAATTCAGGTATGCTATCTGGATGTTTATAAGCTATAATTCTCTGGGACTTTCTAAACAGCAAGACCAAAAATTGGGAACTTGGCAACGTGATAGTTGCAGCTTCAATCAAAACACACATATCAATAGTCCAGCAAAGATTCCAAGACCTTAATTATATGGACAATATTCAAGTAAAATCCAAATCATATTATTCAGACCTTAAGTCATTGTGTAATCAGGTACCTGGTCAGGGATTTTGGTATTGTCTGATAATTACATAGTGCATGGTACTTGAGGCAGCCAGCTCCATGAGGTGAGAGTTTAGTAATTAACCCTTTCCCCCTCAAACCGGCCAAAACCAGCTGGTGGTCAAATGTCGTCTGCTTCAGTGTTTTCAACTAATTTCAACAGTAATGAAAAACAATTTTGACTGAGAATTGTAGATGAGCCCTATGAAGATCACATGCCCCAGGTCAACAACTCTCCTTGGCATGATAAGTGCCCAACTCATGCCAAGGACAGTTGTTGACTCAAGTGTCAATTCAAGGGGGAAAGGGTTAATGGCTCGGGAAAAAAGATTGCACAGGTTACATTTGCACAAAGTGGTATACTCAAAATACTGACAAAGGCATTTAATACTGTAGGAAATATACCCTACGGAAATCCTAATTCCTGGAAGTAAAACTTGGCTCCATGTCTTGGCAGCAAAAGCATGTGAAGGTCAATGCTAGTTAGAGTAACAAGTTTCCAATTAAGGCCTGAATATTCTGTCTGTGGTATTCTATCAATATATGACCAAAGTTGGTTCACATGAAGCAACAACTATATATAGGTGGAAAACTTATGGTAATGAGAATGCCATGTTATATTGCTTTAGGTGTGGTGCTGTTCTAATGCAAACCTCCTTTTAATGAAAGCCAAGACCCAGGATTACAAATACACGTGAGATTAAATCATGAGCTACTATTATGCAGGAAATTGTATACTATTTGATATTCATTGAAAATTGGTCAGGGCTAGATCTAAATCAGATGCAGAATAGAATAAAAATGATTTACATACTATAGATAAACCATGCTTCGTACCCATTTTATGCTTAACTCACTTTTGGTTGCAGCCTGCATGTGATCACCAGAATGTACAGCGCCAATGAAGTTGCTTTGACTGAGCTCAAATAAAATTTACTAGGCAGTAAAGATGCTTCATTTAGTCAAATCATGCCAATTTTTTCCCCAATGCATTATTTCTGGTTGTGCTGGGAGCTGCCTCAGTACAATTGGGTATCATTGCATGATAATGCCGTCATGCTTGGAAACAAGACGATAATGGGCATGTTGGAAAGCTTTCTTTCTAAGAAGAACCTGCACAGTTGTTGGACTAGCATCATTATTTGTGTAAATTTAAGAAAGAGAAGCCAGGGAATTATGGGTACAAATCTATTTCTGACTGGTATTCTGCAGGTGAAGCAGTTTTCAGACATCTTTCCAGGATTATTGCTTGTTGGAATTGCCAAAAACATGGCAATTAAATTAATTGATTGGCAGTGGGCCGGGATGTGTTGCCACAAATGGTTGCTAGATATAATGGTCAATCCCCATCTTACAGGGCTACTCCATCTGCACAGGAAATTAAAGTGACCTGTTAACACTTTGCTGCTCAAAGCACCCAAAAGCACCAGGATGTAAAATGGCATCTGCTTTACTCTTTCTGGTTAAATTTTACGTTAATACAAAACATTTTCGTTGAGAAATTCAGACAAGACTTATAAATGAATGAACAGAAAAATTTGTTTAGGCTTATATTCTTCACCTCATGCTACTTGGGCCTTAAATGGACCAACCAACTCCTGTGGGATATAATTGTCCCCAGCGTTAACTCCCTGGTACCACAAGGCAAATTCCTGAGTCTTTATGCTTTGTTCAGCATGGCCACCAAAATGCAAGTTGAGTTACAGTACCATTAATAATGACCTGTTGATGATGTGCAGTTTATTTCAAACTTAATGGTTGACAGTGGTGTCATGATTGGTCTGCATAAGATGGATATGTTACAGTTTTACTGACTTACAGATATAAAAACTGTGCCTTCTTTCTTGCTCTAATATGCATAACTACATGTATGACAGAAAGCTTGTGGCTTGCTTTTAAAGCTATTTTATACACACAGCAACTGACAACTGAAAGGAGAATGTGAAACATAAAGATGATCTACACAGTGATATGAAGGACTGGCAGATAAAGGCAGCATAAAAATATTCACAAACTTTTCAACAAAATGTGTGTTCTGAAATTAAGGGGACCATACATCCACATGCCTGATCCAAAATCATGCTTTTGTAAATGGTTTTTGTCACCCCAGGGTGTGAGTGTGTCATGTTCTCTATCAGAAAAAAAAAAAAAAAACAGAATGCCAAGTGCAGGTATATTGTATGTTTATTTATTGCAGAATCCCACCAGACACCACACAGAATCAGAAATGCAATTACAGTCAAGCAATGCTTGCATACATAAGACTGAGAACATGGGCCTCTGACAGGTAGCAAGATCAAGAGGTCAATTGGGCTTGGGGTGTGAAAAGCATTATATAAGATCACAATTCCATTGGCCAGCCAGCTTTACCAAGGGGTGCTTTCTTTCTTTTATGTCTTCTTTCTTTCACTCTGTCTCTCTCTCCTCATGATCTGAAACAAAACTGTGATAATGGTTCCTTTTATAATAAGCGAATCTGCAGAGTATATTATTGTGGACAAAAAAGTTGCCACAGCATTATATTTCAATCTAATGTGCTAAGTTAATGAAGAGGGAATAAAGTTAGTTACATATATTCATATAGTTGCATACTGGTGTAGATCTCTGGTCCAAAGAAAAACAAACAGAGCAGAGCATGAATCATAAAGACCAATTATTTTGAGAGTACACCACATCTCCAAACAAATTTATGATGTAATGATGTTTTTTTAATTTTAATTTTTTGGCTGTTTTTCACTCGGCCTATTGCTGTGAAAATTAATATGAATGAGAGAGAGAGAGAGAGAGAGAGAGAGAGAGAGAGAGAGAGGGAGGGAGGGAGGGAGGGAGGGAGGGAGGGAGAGAGAGAGAGAGAGAGAGAGAGAGAGAGAGAGAGAGAGAGAGAGAGAGAGAGAGAGAGAGAGAGAGAGAGAGAGAGAGAGAGAGAGAGAGAGAGAGAGAGAGAGAGAGAGAGAGAGAGAGAGAGAGAGAGAGAGAGAGAGAGCTATTGTAGAATGTGACAGTGTGTGCAGTAGATGTAGTAATCCTCTCATGACTCCTGCTCAGCTCTGTTTTCAATCAGCTATATACAGAGGACCTTCAAGCAGGGGGTTGTGATCACATTTCACAAAGAAAATAAATTAAGCTTCGCTGCATGATTATCTGTTGGGCTAAAATTATAATCATTATTTGTTGCAACTGATGCAATCATGAATCATCTTGAAAAAAATTGTATCAGTTGAAGAAAAATATTGACGATAGATAGAACGTGACATATCTCCCCCTTGGTGCCCCTTTGTGTGTTGATCACTGTCACTGTTTGTATGAACTGAAATTGAAGCTTAACTATTTTGGTAACATATATAAAAACTTACATCTGTGTGGTGGTGATTACAATCGGAGAATGTAAGACCACACAGAATGATCACAATATACATGGACATGGAATGCGTACCTTTTGTTTTCTGAGGCAGTGTAGACGTATTTTAAAAGGAATTGAAAGTAGCTTCACTGTCAGGCTCTGTGCAACCTGCATCTTTGTCACATAAAAAGTTTCAGTGCACTTGGATTTGGGCTCAGTAGAAGTTTTTTTTTGCATTTTTTTTTTTTTGTTTTGTTTTTTTGTGGGGGTGGGTAATGTTCCCAAAGCACAAAAAGGGAAGCTGCAGACTTGATTGTGTGTTTTCTGTATAAACAGGCAATGCTAGTACCTGAATGAAAAGTGAGCAATTTGAGTATGGAAATACATGTTCTAAGATAATTGAGATCAGCGTAGGTGTTTTGTAGCAAGGACAGTTAATTCTTTCAGTGCCCAATTTTGGACTGAGTCAACAGGTTTTCTCTGTGCACATTGGGCAGAATGTGCCCAATGCATGCCGAGAATAGCTGTTGACCTGGGGTATTCTCTCTGGAACTGTAGGCATACTGCTACGTGAATGAAAGGTCTTTTTACCAGGAATACGAATCTGGGATCTTAAGAAGAATTCAGACTAGTCTGACTTAAGTAGATCACCTTTAGTCATGATTGGCACTGAAAGAGTTAGCAGTATGCTGGTACACTGATAGTGTCCTGACTGTTGTGGGTGCATGTGAGGGTGGACTTCATGGTAATTGTCCGTGTTTGTACAGTCAATAATACACCATGAGACAGTTATTGTCAGACTTGTATTGACAGATGTAGACAGATTCAAAGGTCATCTGGCTGCAGCTCCATTTTGAAAGAAAAAAAGATGGTCTAGTTGAATGTAGATGGGTGATAGTTTTCTTGTCGACAAATGCCTGGAATATTCCACAAGAAAATAATAAACTAATGACAGATATTGACAGAACCAGTGCAGATATGACCATCTATTTCACATACAGGCCACAGGCTGTTTGGCGACTTGTTGCAGACAGATGAAGCCCTTCATCAAGGCCTCCATGGCCATCTGCAGTAATAAAATGTTTCAAAGTGAATTAACCCAGACTGCCAGTCACTGATTGATAATCATGAGTTGCCACCAACATCCTGGGAGCACATATGTGCGTCCAATGTGTATTTCAGTGGTGACGTAATTCATGATTTATCGAGTGGCGTGTTTAGTTCATCAGTTTAGGATTACCAAGGGTGCCATCAAACAGGGCATACTTTTACAAGGTTAGTGGAAATCTGGAGCAATTGCCATATGATAAATACGAACTAAGATGCAAGGAAAAGAGCACAAATGAACCAAATATAGTTATTCATTGCTTTGCTTTCCAAAAACTATCCTAATGAGGCCAAATGCTGAAAAAAAAAAAGAATTGTATCAATCATTTGTTTGTAACATTGACAACTTGTCCTGAAGGCTTAAAAGACACAGGAGAGATGTTTATCAGGGCTATACATTATCATAATGGGTCTATATACACAGGAGCGATGTTTATCAGGGCTATACATTATCATAATGGGTCTATGTACCCAGGAGAGATGTTTATCAGGGCTATACATTATCATTATGGGTCAATATACACAGGAGAGATGTTTATCAGTTCTATACATTATCATAATGGGTCTATGTACCCAGGAGAGATGTTTATCAGGGTTATACATTATCATAATGGGTCTATATACACATGAGAGATGTTTATCAGGGCTATACATTATCATAATGGGTCTATGTACCCAGGAGAGATGTTTATCAGGGCTATACATTATCATTATGGGTCTATGTACACAGGAGAGATGTTTATCAGGGCTATACATTATCATTATGGGTCTATGTACACAGGAGAGATGTTTATCAGGGTTATACATTATCATAATGGGTCTATGTACCCAGGAGAGATGTTTATCAAGGTTATACATTATCATAATGGGTCTATATACACAGGAGAGATGTTTATCAGGGCTATACATTATCATAATGGGTCTATATACACAGGGGAGATGTTTATCAGGGTTATACATTATCATTATGGGTCTATGTACACAGGAGAGATGTTTATCAGGGCTACACATTATCATTATGGGACTACATATATAGGAGAGAAGTTTACCAGGGCTTTACATTAACATTATTTGTGTATATACACTGGAGAGATGTTTACCAGGGTTATACATTAACAATTTGGGTCTATATACACAGGAGAGATGTTTACCAAAGCTATACATTATGATTGGTTTAAAAATATTTTATTAAACGATGTGTTTAAACCAATAATAATGTATAGCTTTGGTAAACATCTCTCCTGTGTATATAGACCCAAAATGTTAATGTATAACCCTGGTAAACATCTCTCCAGTGTATATACACCAATAATACATTATGATTATGGGTCTATATACACTGGAGAGATGTTTACCAGGGTTATACAGTATCATTATGGGTCTACATTCACAGGAGAGATGTTTACCAGAGCTTTACATTATCATTATGGGTCTACATTCACAGGAGAGATGTTTACCAGAGCTTTACATTATCATTATGGGTCTATATACACTGGAGAGATGTTTACCAGGGCTATACATTATCATTATGGGTCTGTATACATAGGAGAGATGTTTCCCAGGGCTGTACATTATCATTATGGATCTATTATTGTCTGTTTATTGTGTTTTCTTAAGCTTGTTAACTAAAGTACGTGCAGGCAAATGAGAGCAGTTTTGCATACATGTATATGTAAGTTACTTAGAAAAAACCTTAACAGAAAAAAAAAAATCACTAACAATAATCTATATGACTACCAGTGGCAGTTGCCATTCCTGTTTGAACAGTGTGATGTAATTCATATTCTCATGGACAGCGGGCAACAGCCAATCAGATGGCTGCATTTTAATATCTGACTAGTGTTAGTATCAGCACTATAACCACCACTCCATCAAGTAATTTATAATGCACTTTTTTTTAGCTCAGCTGACTTGTTAGTCAGCTGAGCTTATAGGATGGTCCTTCGTCCGTCTGGTGAATCCTGTGATAATACACTATGAAAATCAAGCTATCGAGTACATAAAACTATAAAGTATTCTTAGACTTCAGGAAGTTGAAAATTCAGTCAGCAACTATATTGAGGAAGATGTCACAGTTGCTTATAAATGCACTTCCAGTTTTCGTAATAAGGTCTTCAACTACAATGGAATAATGGATGAAGTGGACTTAGACAGCTGGAATATGAATAATCAAGCTTGTGAATGTGACACTACTATCAAGAAGTATATGGATAAAGACCACAAACATGTAATCACAGGTGATATAAGTATCTTTCAAAACAAAAAATTGAGACATTTGTTTCAAAGAAGACCAAAATATAGAGGAAGACATAACATCAACTTCACAAAGGCAAGAAAGGACATAAAAAGAGGACTCAACAGTTTCATTAAGAAACATAGTAATAAGAAAGGAATCTGTAACAGGGCATTTGATTAATGGAAAGTTAAAATAATGGAAAAAGTGGATGAAAGAATTAAATACCTGAGAAAAGGACCTCTTCAAAAGTGGAGACGGATTAAACATGTGCTGCAGGATTCACATTGTAGTCAGGAATTTCAAGACTTGCATGACAAGTTTGTCATCACACCTGTTGACAAAGCTAGTAATAACATTGCACTAACTTGTAAACCATACTTCACTAATACAATACTGAGTGAATTTAATAATGAAAGTTATCAACAGGCAGGAACCTCTGATACTGTTATCAAGGACCAAGTGGATAAAAACAAGGAGTTGACATGCATTGTCTCAAATGAGGACAAGAAATTACCAATTATACATGCGATTGTCAAAATGCATAAAAACCCTGTTAAATTCAGGTTCATCGTTGCAGCAAAGAAATGTGTTTCGAAACAAGTTGCCAAACGACTCACTAAAGTTCTCAAACTTGTCAAAAATTCACATACTAACTACTGCAAAAAAGTGAAAATGTACACGGGAGTGAATAGAATGTGGATTACAGATAGCACAAGTGATATTCTACTAGACATTAACAAAATCAACAATAAGAACGGTGCCAAATAAATTCATGCCTTTGATTTCTCAACATTGTATACAAAGATTAACTTGACAGACCTAAACAACGTGTTAATTTCAGTGTTGGATAAAGCGTTCAAAGGTGACACATGTCAGTAAATTAAAATATCTGGTGCTGAGGCTAAATTTGATAAAGGCAAGGGCAAAGGAATATCTTACACGAAGCAAGAGTGTGCTCATATGATAGAATACATTATCAACAATGCGTTATATACTCTTGCTTTGGAACCAGAGTCTATGAACAAACAGTAGGCATACCAGTGGGAACAGATCCAGCCCCATATATTGCCAGCCTTTATTTGCATTATTATGAATTGAAATGGATGGAGGAATTGGCAAAAAACAAACTTTACAGCTGCGAGAAGATCATATTGTCACACAAAGAGATTTATAGATGACTTGTGTACTTTAAACAATGGAGATGAAATAAAGGGAAATTGGAAAAACATATATCCCAAAGAACTAATATTAAATCTGGAAAATGAAAGTGATACAAAAGCTACTTTCCTTCCGACCCGGATATAGAAATAAAGAACAACCAGTATGTAACAAAAATATTTGGAAAGAGAGACCAGTTCAAATTTGATATTATCTCATACCCTGATCTGACAGGAAACATTCTAGAGAAACAAGCATATGGAGTTTGTATCGGACGAATGATACGTATTGCTAGAAGCACCACACTTTTTAAGGATTTTGTCAATAGAGTCAGAACTTTGTTGCAAAAACTACAAGGCAAAGGTTATAAAAAACAACAACTGCACAAAACTGTCTTGAAATGTTTCCGGAGATATGACCAAATACCTTCAATAGAGTCAGAACTTTGTTGCAAAAACTACAAGGCAAAGGTTATAAAAAAACAACAACTGCACAAAACTGTCTTGAAATGTTTCCAGAGATATGACCAAATACCTAAAAAAAAAGACCCATTAACTCAAGGATATTAGTCAAACAATGACAAGATGGAGCTAGAAATGACAAAGTGTAGTCCTCAAAGTGTTTAGAGTGGTAAGAGGGAAGGTACCTGGGGTAAAGTATTCTTAACCCACCTAGAGAATTTTCTCTAGTCTGTCTCAAGTCGGAAAACCATGATCATAATCACTTTTTGCAGGATTTCTTTCACTGCAGCCATCATCCAGTATAGTGAAAGAGGTGGGTTCCAGCTAATACCTTAGTACACTTTACCTCATAATACCTCTAGTCAACTTTATGGTGCTAAAAATTATATTACTATTTGTCTGTTTATACCAGTCTCAGTTTGGTGGAATAGTGTATGAAGCTTTTAAGTTTCAAAGGAGACGTCCGTCCACAATTCACATTTTCACCTTCTTGTCCAAAACCATCAGCCAAATTTACTTCAAACTTGGTGGCAGTGTACCCTGGGTGGGTCTATACCAAGTTTCTTCAAATGGTCATGCTCCAGTGGTTTTTGGGTTTTTTTTGTTTTTGGGTTTTGTTTTTGGGTTTTGTTTTTGTTTGGTTTTTTTTTTTTTTCTTTTTTTTTTTTTTTTTTTGTTCTTTGTGGGAGAAAATCTTAAAAAAATGTTCTTCTCCCAAACCACTTACCCAATTGCTTTGATATGACAGATGAACACTCCTAGGGACTCCTAGCTCTTAATTTGTTCACTCAGTGGCGCTGCATTTTTTTCTGATATTTTGTGTGTTTTTGCTATTTTAGACTTCTTCTCCAGAACTGTCACTCAGATTAAGCTGAAACTTGGTGGATATGTTCCGTGTGGAAGGGTCAAACACAGTTGTTCACTAAGTGGCATTGCTGTGAATTTCTGATTTTTAACAATTTTTTCAATTCGGATACTTATTGGTAATTGCATCTTTCCTATTGATTACCATATGTACATGTAAGTCAATGGGCATTCGAATGCTAATTCACATTTTCAACTTTTCCTCTGAAACAGAATGCCAGATTAACTTCAGACTTGGTGGCAATGTACCTTGGGTGAGTCTCGACCAGGTTTCTTCAAGTGGTCATGCTCCATTACATTTTTAATGTCTTTTTTTTCTTTTTTTCAAATATAAAAAAATCTTCTTCTCCAAAGCCGCTCACCCAATTGCTTTGATATTACACGGGAACACTCCTGGGACTCATAGTTCTTAATTTGTTCACCAGGTGGTGCTGCAATTTTTTTTTCTTTTATATTAATTTTTTGTGGCATTCCTTATTGATTCCAAATGTGATGTTAAAGTTGAACACAGAGTTCCTTTGATTCTATCAGCCTCAGAGCATCATACACACACACGCACGCACGCATGCACGCACACACACACTCTGCTGGACTATGAGTAAACACAGTGTTCAACTTTAATGTCACATTTGGAATCGATAAGGAATGCCACAAAAAAATCATATAAAAGAAAAAAAAAATTGCAGCACCACTTGGTGAACATTGCAAACACTTATATTCAAAGTGTAATTTGGCAATACACATAGTGATTGCAATGAAGTGCCACTTTACTCAGAGATCAGGGCGTGGCTGGTAGACCTGTGTGGGCCTACTATGCGGAAAGTGCTGCGTTGGGAGGTAATTATTCAAGTTGACCTAAGTCTAGCCGTGATAGAATAGACTTTAATACTCCCCATCCATTGAATGTGTTGATCCTATGATATCCGACGTCAGTCATAGAATCCACACAATCACTGGATGGGGAGTAATTGATAGTTAAAACAACTAGAAGCAATTTTTCTTTCTTCTCCACTAGATGTGCTTAAGCTTTCAGGGGTTTGTTCTAGTATTATAAATGCTAGCAGGGCCAGCTTGTCCCACATACATTTTTCAGTTGGCAAATCATGATCAAGATACCTTCGGGGCTAGAATGTTTTTCGTCAGACTGACTTCTGTTAAGTTTGTAAACAAATAAAAAAAAAGGCAAAGAAATAAAGGAAGAAATCTACAGAATTTTTGTGTACTACATGTATTGTGATAAAGCTTGAAAGTGGTTATTTTTGAACCAAAGTGCAGGTTAACAACTTAATTTCTGTTAGATTTTCAATTTCCAGGTGACAAAAGATACATTTATAAGATTCAAAAGACTGGCTTTTAGCTGTGGGAGGTGATTAACCCAGTGGGGCCTGGCACTGCTTTATCAGTGTGGATCAATGTCTACCTGGTGTAACATACTGGTGAAACCATGAATACCACTCCATGACATATGTACAACTCTCACCATTTCATCATCACAAGATTCTGCATTATTACTTAGGCAGGATTGAATAGAATAATGTATGCAGTTAAGTATCACAAAATGTAACTTTTGGATGTGTGCATGTATTCTGTACTTCTGATTCCCCTTCTACATTACATTGAGTGATATACCCGGGAGACATATGGCTGTCTCTTGGCACAAACATGCTGACACTCTTAGGCAAATGCAAGATGAGTAGGAGTAGCAGTGATAATGATCTGTTGATGGCACACACAAGCATTTGTGCTTTTTTAAATTGCTGAAAATGACAGGGAGGACAAGAAAGGGTCGTCTGAGCTTGGGACTACAGTGGTACCTGCTGTATGCAACTATGCCGTGAGCAGCCACATTGCTTTCTGTGGTCACTAGCCATAGACATAGGAGTCAATTTCTTTGTAAAATTTACCTGTGGTGACAGCTAGGTCACCTGCTGTATGTGGCCACTTTTTCTTGTCGGACGGGGTGGCCACATAGCAGCAGATACCACTGTATAGGAAGAGTAAGCGAGTCAGCTGCTCAGCCAGGCACAAACAGTGACAGGTGCCCCTATAAGCTTCTCTCTCTCTCTCTGCTCCCTCCCCTGTTTCCTTCTCTTTCTTCGTGGTCCTGACTCCGTGGTCCTTTCTCAGTGGTCCTCTCTGTGTGGCCCTGTCTCCCTGGTTCTCTCCCCCTGGCCCTGACCCCTGGCCCTCTCTCCCTGGCCCCAGGCCCTCTCTCAGTGGCCCTGTCTCCTTGGCTCTCTCCCCCTGGCCCTGACCCCTGGCCTTCTCTCCCTGGCCCCAGGCCGTTTCTCTCATGATCTGAAACAAAACTACATTTATGTTTTTCTGTTGTAAGTAACTAATGTGGAGACACTATCTTTTCATGCATAAAAGTTGTATTTACAAATAAAATATGTTTAAACCAAATGAAAGTTGTCAGAGCAGTCTATTTTTCTTGTTTATGTCATAAAGATGGACTTGGTAAATGAAGGGGGGAATAAGTTAATTATTCACATAATTTACTGGCATAGGCCTGTGATCCAAAGAAATACTTAGAGACCAGAGCATGCATTTTTAAAAACAATTATTTTAAAAGTGTACCATGTCTCCAAACAAACTTGTGAAATCTTGATCTCGCCCACAAAGTTGGGGGGGAAGGTGGTAAGAACAATTGTCTGTCCTTTCATCTGTCTATCCCAGGATGATTTTGGGACCATTTCTCCAAAGCTATTACACTTAGCAATCAAAAATTTTTATGACTTGTAATCCTTCTCTACCAAATGTGCCTCTTCATGGTTTTGTGTCCATACTGATCTTCCTTTGCTAGTTAATTTGCAGTGTTCATCAAACCCCATCAAACCTTTGGGCTGTTTCTGGGGAAGCATTGCAGCTAGCCGTCTGAAATTTTTGGCAGATAGCTCTTGCATAGTAGATATATTGTGTAAATTATGTTTTGTGTGGCTAATTCTCTTCCTTCTTTGTTAATTAATCAGCAAAAACCATTAAGCATTCAGAGATTTGCTAGTTCATGTTCCACAGAAACTACAGCCAGCCACCTGTTACTGTTATAACAAGTACATGTAACCCATCCATGCACATGGTTGGTACTTACCTGCAATGTTTTCCTGGCCATATTAGCCTTCCTTTGTCAATGGATTGACAACATTACCATGATATATAAAAAAATAATGACCACTGTTTTCCCAAATTTATGTCAGAGATGCATCTTATGATGGACCAGGTTCCTTTATAAAACCAGCTTCTCCTGATTATTTAGAAACTTGTTATGAAACGTTAAAGTATTTATCTTCAATGCCATCGGAGTGTTGCACAAGGGGAAGACGTTACCATAATATCTCAACAAGGATCCAACGCAGCTTCACCATTTTTTTTTTTTTCAGATATGCACATTATAGTGGACTTCATTCCTTATGAAAACCAGCTTCCTCTTATTATTTTTTGAAGGCCCTCTGAGTAGCGCACAGTTCAATGGTCTCTGTCACCAGAACTTGCCCCAAGAACACACTCAAAAGTGTTCTTTCATTTCATAGACAACAATATGGAAATTGTATGTAAAGTATTCTACAGTGATGTCTCAAAAAAAAAAATCAGGATTGAGGAAAAAATCAAGTGATCACATATAGGGGCCTAGGTGCACAAAGGCAGTATGTAGAAGTCCAGACCCAGCATTAGTTCATGGTTCAAGTATTAAAGATATGATGAATCCATTACAGTCATGGCATTTCACCCAACATCATGGTACTAAATGTTTTTTTTTTTTTGTTTTTTTTTTTGTTTGTTTGTTTTTTTTTCTGACTTCTGAATTTGGCTCTAAGGGACTGCCACATGTTTGAAAACATGTGGGTGGGAGATATGGTTACTGTCAGCTGCAATTTGTGTTATTTAAATTTTTTTCCACCTCACTGTACTTTTAGTCAGCTAGCATTATAGTATGGTCCATCAGCTGTCATCTGTGCATTTATCTGTCTGTCTGCCTTTCACTGTCAGTCAAATCCTCTTCGAACTTGGTGGGGATCTACATTCACTTCCCTTTTTTTTTTGCTCAGACTTTTGTATCTAATTTCTATTCCCATATTTTCTGTGGACAAAATTATAATGGCTTCCTGTACTACAGTATTAATCTAGGGTTACATGAAACAGCTTATTTGCACTAAAAATTACCAAAAATGGTGTGATGTTATAAATGTCATCTGTTTCATCAGGAATAACATCATTCAACAGTGCAACATCAGTCAACAGCTTTCCTGACATCATCCAACAGTTTTCCTGACATCATTCAACAGCTTTCCTGACATTAGTCAACAGCTTTCCTGAGATTCAAGTTTTCTTGACATCATTTAACAGCTTTCTTGACACATTCAACAGCTTTCCTGACATTCAACTGTTTTCCTGACATCATTGAACAGTTTTCCTGACATTAGTCAACAGCTTTCCTGACATCAGTCAACAGCTGTAGAGCTGGAGCCAGAGTAGTCTGGGAACCTTGTACCACTAGTGCATCGAGGAAAGCGGCTGACTCAGTTGTCAGAAGGTTAAAGTTGATTAAAGCAAGGAAACAGGATTTGTGATCAATATGGTGTACTACCAGATGTGATATGAAGTTAATGGCCTGACAAAAATTTAGCAGCATAATGGTTGCATAATGTTCAGGGAAAATGCCACGCTGCTTCATGATAGAAAATGTTTGGACCTTCTTTGCTTATAGTTATTACATTTGCTGCAAAATATAAGATATTTGTGAACACTTGAAGGAGCCCTATTTGTCAGTGGTACTTGGATTATCAAGACAGTAATCCCCTCCAGGGTATTGCATGTAATTTTTCATTTTTTTTTTTTTTTTCAAATTTAACTCCCACAACCTCATGCCAGAAAATAAAGATGAAGAGTTACAATATTTCTAGGGAAAATGTGAATGGTGTAGAGTTTCTCCAAAGTAAGATGCCCTGGCCAGGCACACATGTATATCCAACAAACTGGAGTGAGCTTGAAGTTCAAGATGGGTCATTGTGGTGTTCTTGCCCTGCACTGTGCCCACATTTCTCAAAACCAGTGTCTAGGCATCAGAGAAATTCCATTGAAATTTTCAATCTGAGATCCTTCACATCAAATGTCAGTGAAAAAATCTGGATGCTACAAGAGCAGCTGAAATTAACTCTTTTAAGTGCTAAATTTTGGACTGATTCAACAGGTTTTCATGGCATGCATTGGGCACAAATCTTCCAATGTACACCGAGAAAAGCTGTCCACTTGGGATGTTTCTCTGGAACTAGAGGCATGCTGGTACTTGTGTGAAAGATCTTTTTATGAGGAATACGAATCTCAGATCCTAATGATAATTCAGACTAGTTTCCCTTTAGTAGATCGACTTTAGATGTGATTGGCAATGAAAGAGTTAATTTGTTTTGGCATGCCCTGGATAGTGATGGAAAGCTGTTGGCAGGATTGAGTCAGTTTTACCTCTGTTTACCTGTGACTTAGCTGGCAGTAGCCTTTATTAACCCAGGTGGGGGTAAATGACCCATGTCAGTTCATGTTTTTGGCTTACCAGAAAATTTGAGGGGCCTCCTCACCTAATTGCTTTGATATTTCATAGGAACACTCCTAGTTTTTAATTTGTTCATGAGGTGGTGCTGCAACTCTTTTTCAATTTTTATGATTTTTTTGTGTGTTTTCACTATTTTTTACTTCTCCTCCAGAACCGTCACTCAGATAAAGCTGAAACTTGGTGGATATGTTGCTTGTGAAAGGGGCAAACAAACTTGTTCACTAGGTGGTACTGCTATGGATTCCTGATTTTTAAAGATTTTTTTTTCAATTCGGGTACTTAACGGTAAATGCACCTTCAAGTTTTCTATTGATAACTATGCAAGTCAATGGGCATTTTAATGCTAATTCACATTTTTGACTTCTTCTCTGAAACTGTATGCCTATTCACTTCAAACTTGGTGGCAACGTACCTTGGGTGGGTTTCTACCAGGTGTGTCCAAATGGTCATGCTCCAGTGATTTTTGGACTTTAAATAAAAAATTTTGGTCTTTTTGGGTGGGAAATCTGAAAGAATATTCTCCAAAACTGCTCACCCAATTGCTTTGATATTACACAAGAACATTCCTAGGGTCTCCTAGTTCTTAATTTGTTCACCAGGTGGTGCTGCAATTTTTAGCTCAGCTGACTTGCCTGTCAGTTTAAGCTTTTAGGAGCCTCTGTTGTCTGTCTTAGAAATACTTCTTATGTCATATGGGCTTAGCTAAAGGTAAACATACATGTAGGTCTATTCAGTTGCAACCTTGATTTTGTGGGACAAGCTTAGGTCAGCTGAGCACAGGCTGTCCAGGCAGCCCTCTAGTTTTGCTTTTGGTGTTTATTTTGGTTTATTGTGGAATTTCATTTTTGTCTGCATTTTTTAAAGGGTGTCAGCTGTAAGGTCATGGTAAGGAGACTGCCCCATGGTCATTGCTTTAATTGTCCATGCAGGCACTTGTGGTCCACTGCTATCTTTATTCTAAGGCAAAGAGATAAAAAATTTGAAGTAAAAAAAACAAAAAAAACAAGAACTTCCAACTGGAAATTCCCAAGAAAGGCTCAGGACTTAATTTTGACACCACGACCAACCTGCACTGTCTGACCTATCAAGACCATGGGTTTGTCACAGCATTAGAGTAATCATGTGTCAAGCACATTACCAGTTTGTGGATCATGTACAATACAAGTGTGCATTGCCACTAAAGAGGTCTCCCACTGCATCCAGCCTGTGATAAACACTTACAATTAAGAGCCAGACTTAATTATCCCGCTGTGTGGCAAGCTCTGTTCCCAGACAGGTTACAGCAGTCCACATTTAAAGAATGCTGACAATAGAGTCACTGCATATGTCATGTTTGGAGATTAATTTGACCAGTCTCACGAGGAAAAACTGTAACCAGAAAAAAAATATGCTGGTTATAGCATAAAATATCAGTGTAAAGAATGTACATGTGTGAACACATGCCTAATTAATAAAGATGTATAATTGAAGTTTATCACAAGGAAAACAATCAAATGAGAGCTAAATAATGAGATAGCAACACAGCTGATAGCTTCAGGTTTGGTCTTTCCTTTCTTCATTATTTCAATGTAAATTAGGGCGGCATTCAGTCCATCTTAATTGATAGTTGATAGCAAGCTATTTGCCTGGAGGGTTCAAGCACACAAAGGCAGAAGTGTGCCCTTGGTCATGTTTACAGCGCTGGGACTCCATGTTGCCAGGCCCGAGGTAGAGCTACACAAGATGCACAACTTGTGTATGGGCACATGACTAGTTTTTCCTGGGGTCTTTTGCACTTTAACCCCAAATGTTTTACCCCACATCACCAAACTGGAGGGGTTGGGGATCACGAGAATGGTGCTACGGCCGGATGACAGTAAACAGGACTGTCACTGTGACGATCAACCACGGATGACAAAGTTTTACCTGGGGTTTTACCCTACAGTAGGAAATGGGATCAGTGCTGGCTCTCCATCAAGATGACTCAGTCATATGTACGTACGCAGACCTCTGATGATGAGTTCCGTTACCAAGAAACAAGGCCTCATTTTATCATAGGAGAGAACACATGTTGATTACTCGTACACAGGACAACACAACAAACTTTGTTCAAGTGTAAAATCTCAAAGCTTTGGATATACAGTTTTGGAAAAATGTACACATATGGAGAATATTACTTTGTGACAGCACAGATTTGACATCATGGACACAGTATAATTTTGTGGGCATCATTTAATCAAGACCTACAGCGGATATGTATAGATGGGTGGTGGACTACATGTATGCGATGTACAATCATTTGGAGGATAGGCATAAACAGGGTTCCTCCAGCCCCAATCTCAAATCGGCCAGCCCCAGTCTCAAATCATCCAGCCCCAGTCTGCTGAAAAGACTACTTCGCCATGCTAAGGTATCTATTGAAGTGACACCAGAAAAAACTTGCAACATGAAAAATTTAAACAAATTTTTAGGAACAAAAGGCTAAATGCCGTATAAACTGAGGCCCTGTAATAAGCAGGGCTTGGCAGACATACATGGTAAATACGTAATTAAGTGCCAAGCTGTAACAGGATCTAAATTACAATGCATTGATTAAGAGGTCCTGCTGAATTAATTACACCAGGTATACTCATCAGTGGCATGATTTACTACATGTACTGATCAGTATCATTTATCGTCCCTCCAATTTCAAAATTTTGCAAGAGAGATTAATATAGGGCATCACCTTGTTTCCCAATTTTTCTTTTTTTTTCAGAAATTACAATATGTTTAAACCAATTTCAAAATAACACTTTTTTTTTCAGGTAATTATAAGTTCCCATTTCAATGTAAATTTGGTGTAAACTGATATTAGAAAAGTGTGAGATATATGTGTATACTTGAGTGCTGCACCTAGATGGGTATATCTTTTTTTCAGAATAACTATTTGCAAAAAGATTTGGGGGGGGGGGGGGGAGTATGTGTGTGGGGGAATGATGAAAAGTCACTTTTTTGCTTGATGTATGCTATTGGTCAGATTATATGCATGTGACAGGCTATGTTTTAACACTTACTTCCTAATTTTACCTTTTTAAAAATTTCATTAATATTTTTCTTTTAACTTTTTATTTATTCCCATAATTTAAGCAAAAAACAAACAAACAAAAACCCACCCACCCACCCCAAAGATTCACATATTTTTTCCAATAAAGTACTGGGATGCTTACCCCGATTTGATTTATTGCAAAAGTATCGATGATTGGATCTGAATTGGTCTAAAAGGACTTTTTTCTATGTGAGGCCCAATGATACATTGTAAAATGTGGCATATATATGTGTAGAAATATAATGCACTCAGATTATCATATAGATACACAGAATGAAAGTAGCATTTAACAGATGGACTAAGTCCGAAAATGATAATAAATGTGTGTATTTATACAGAATTACAGAAGCTATATAATGTCAAAACACTTTGTGACTTTCTTGTAGAAACATGTAACTATTTCATTTGTTTTCCATGCAAGACTGTCAAGAGTATATGTTTTCTGAAAGAAAACATTTGTCTAAATGTAAATTTACTAATGGATTTTAGATTTAACCATTTCAATTATTTTAATTTCACTTTAATGAAAAATTGCAAAATTTATGTAAAATAAAAAATAGTGTGTTCAAAAATTAACATACAAGTTAGCTTCTAACATCCAATTAGATCTAATTCTTGTGTCTAAAAACTGTATTTCATATTTTTTAAAAAGAGCTCAGTTAAATTTTTAAAGATCATTGAAATCTTATTGAAAATTTTAAAAATTATGACTAAATTTTAAAAGCTTTAAAATTTAAACTAAGCCCATGATGGATAATTTGAGATACAATTTGGTAGCCAACAATATGCTATGTCAATTTTAATCAAAACCAAATGTTTTATTCAAAAATGTGTTTGAGCTAATTAATTTTTGTCTATATCTAAAATATGGAAAATTTAGTTGTAATTCAAAAACTAGTTAAAATTTAATGACTGAACATTTACACAAAAGATCTGTTAATGGGTAAACATTCAACAAGATGTCTAATTTCATAAAATATATAGTTTTTATGGGTTCAAATAAAATTGCAGAATACACAATAAGATATTTAACAAAAACTAGCATTTTCTAATTTTATTGTTGGAAAGTGTTCTAGCCCCTTAAGCTAGAAAATAAAATAAATGAAAAACTGGAATAAAACTCTAGGTCACTAACCCCAAATTAAGTATCATGACATCATATTTGTCTAAACTGTGTCAGCCATTGCAAAAAATTAAGGGACTGGGTGCACCGCTTGACTGAGCTGAAAAAAAAAATGCAGGGATAGGCATATTGTGACTGATTTGTAAAAGTGTACCTCATGTGTATCAAGTTGCTGTGGGAAGCTGATATAAAGTTGCCAAATTGTTGTTCTGTATATATTTTGCTGAGATGAGGCCAAATGGAAGGGGGGGGGGGGGGCTTTTACTCTTTTCAGTGCTAAATTGCAGATCGATACAGTGTACAACAACTTTCCCCTGCATTGAGGGAAGCTGTTGTCCTGGACCATTCTTTTTCCCTCTGAATTACAGTCATGGTGGACTTGAATGAAAGGTTTTTCCGATTAGGCCTGAAAAAGTTCATTTTTAGTGGTCCCTCTTCTATATAAAGCCTTTCAGATCAGATGTCCTCCACTCTGCAAATGTAGCTTTTTCATCCATTTTCGTTAAATTTCCCCTGGAAAGGAGGCCACACTTTTAAAAGACCATTTCTGGTGCAATTTGGGTTCCTTGCAAGAGGGAGGTCACTCATTCCATCCCTCAATTGAGCTGATGTGGTGGTTGATGATGTGATATACTGTTTAAGGCACGTGGTGATATCGTCTGTATTGAAACCCAAATTAACAAATGTAGGATAACATGCAAAAAGATATTTATGAATTGTAAATGTTGAGTTGCCGTCAAAGTGGGCCAAGAGTTGTATTATTTGTACCACACTTCCCTGTGCAGTACACATCACGATGAGCTTGGGTTTGCTTTGGACACAAAGTGTTGGGCCTGGATCCAAAAGGGAGATGTGTCCAAAACGATCTGCTGAAGTGGGTGAAAGAAAGCAGTAGCACAGGTCAGGGATCTAACCCAGGGGCTTCACCATGTCTTAAACAGGTGCCAGACAGTACACGTCAATGCGGTGGGTGTATGCTGTAGGCTATGGTGTGGGGGACAATGTTCTGTCACATGCCTGAGCCATTATTCCAGTGTAATTACCATATTATTCCTATTAGGCACCTAGGATTCTATTGATATGTACAGAATGTGACATTCCAGACCTAATTTTAAAATATTATGACACCATTTTTCATAACAATTAAGTTTTTAAAAAATCAGAATATTTTTGTACCATTGTAAAAATTATAAGTTTTTTTATATTATTTTAATGTTTACTGGGTCATTAAAAAGGAGGCAGCAAGGATAGTTTTAATTGGAATGGAATACGAGAGCACAGAATGCCCTACAAATGAAATAATTTCAAAACTGGTGGGGACTTACAGGAATGTATATTCTTTACTAGGCGTTTAATACAATTCTTGTCACCAGATGGCACTGCAGAAAAGGCATACCAGAACCTCCTTCTTTCTGTGTAATTCCACTTCTCAGAAATCCCGAAGTGCCACTTGGTTTGTACTACAAGTATACAGCTGCAAATCAGAAACTCATTGTGTGCTGCAAGCTTTCAGCCATGTAGTCACAGACAAGATACAAAAATAACAACAATGGGACATTTTTCATCCAAATTAATCTCATGTACTATAACTTAAGGGCATGCAGATTATGGCTTGCTAGTCACTCTAAATATATTTCTGTTTACTTAATCAGATTGGAGATGTGGTTTCTCTCACAATACGCACAACAGTAAGGTGTTTTGCATTAATTGTCACTGGAACTTGTAGCCTCAAGGGCCGCAAGTCATTGTAATTCATTCATGGGCTGCCAAATACTTCTCATTCTTCCATGCAAAAATGCTACTCCACACATCAACATGTAATTGTTAACAGAGAAATTCCAATATTTACTTAGTTTGGATGAGACTATGCACCTGGATAGGGTTCGTGGAACTGTTACGTCTTTCTGTTGTTGCTCGCCTGAAATGTGACTTGTAATTAAGAACAGGATTCTGAAAGTCCCAAGTGATCTTTTGCTAATTTCCCCAGAATACATTAATGTCAATGAGTTTGTCAATGGAAGGGAGTTTGCGTTCAGCTTACCATGTTTACTTATACTGCTCACTGAATGAATTGATTTGAAACAGTCATCAGATATATTTCCATGTGCATACCGACCTCGTCAAGTTAGCAATAGGTATACTTTGGTAATTTTGACTGCAAGGTCAAGTTGTAAGTTTCAAAAACATGTATTTTATATATGTCTTGGAGCTCAGCATATGAATTGCCGTGCCATGGAAAAAGTAGGTGTTGCATACGTATTTCAGGAATTTTATGTCTGCCCTGCCTGAGTTATGTCGGGAAGACCAGTAGTGGTAGAGACAACATTATACATACTGGGTGCATATGCAATAAGTATGCTTTGAAATGACAGGTATATTTCAATTAAATTGCTAATTTAGATAAATGAAGGTAGACATATTCAGTAACATAACCTGAAGTGCACATTAAAACATTGTTAAATGATCACATAAGTACATGCATGCACGCAATAATTTTATTAACTCGGTATAAAGTTCAGTATATAGGTAATCATTTAGAAATGCTTTCCTGGTTAGGAAAAGACTCAGAGGCAACAAATTTTGTTGAGAAAGTTGTTTAGTGCACCCAGGGAGGCTAGATAGAGAGCCCCCTTGGTGGACCATATTGTTTCTGATTCGGATCATTGTAACATTGAAGCAGATAATTAACAATGGGCACACAGGTGCTTTTGGCTTATTGGAGCAGGAAGGGATTAATGTTAATGTGGAGGGGGAGTAGTAGAAGATGCTTGCTCAGCTAAATACACAAATTGATATGCCATGGGTTTGGTAAAAAGTGTGTCTTAGTGTCTCACCACTTAACTAGATGCTACAGAGAGCACATAGGGCCTCAATGGCAGAACCAGTTGTTTCTGTGTGCAGTCTATGGCTAATTCACGGGGTATTCCTGTAAATTTGGGCAAAGTCATTCTAATATATGTATGTGTGAAAATATATATATGTATAAACTTTATTTCAAGAGTGTAGCTCAGTTAGCGTTTCTGCTAATCTCCCCTGAGGCCCTCATAATGCATTACAATACATCAGACAAGTCAAATACATACATCAGGGAAATAGACAGTGTAAGGAAGAGCTCATATATGTGTGACAGGTATTTTGCGACTATAGTTCTCCTTGATGAAAATAAATATTCTGTATATTTTCCCTTGAACATGAACAGTTAACGAGATGCTTTGGTTTAATTCACTGAAATCATAGCAAACAGCTGTAACCACAAAGATACAAGTTGACACAATATCCAGACACGCCCACTCACAAAATATCAAGAATTGTAAAGGAACTTATAATTTCCTGTGTTTAGGTTCAGGATTACAAGGAAAAATCTGATATGCTGGTAACCCAATATCCAATATCCCAGACTTGTCTCCTCCCCCCCCCCCCCCCCCCCCACACAAAAATACTGTGAATACATTTATTTTCAAGGACATTTATTTTTGTGGTTTTAGCATTTTGAACCTTTCACTGAGACTTTAAATTCACTATTTTAGATTTACTTCCAATCAATGCCATGTTAAAACTTTATCACTATGTTCTTAATTTCACAGTTTCGAAGCATAAGCGAAAATAAGAACACAGCAAAATTAAATGAATTCACAGAAGTCATCTTTACATAATATGGTGGTCCCTCCCTTGTAAAGCCTCTCTCACCAGAGGTCACCCCCCTCGTCAGTCACTCAGGCATCTCATGTAGAAAAGTGTGGCATTTACATAATATTTATACCTTCTAGGAGAGGTGATCCATCTTATAATGCCACTTATTGACTGGATTTGGATTGCCTTCATAAGAGGGGGAGCCACTGTACACTTCAATACACACACACACACACGTCATTGACAATGTCATGAATATGTATTGAAGATTGCTATACACCATTGCTGTTCATGAGCTGTTTTGTTTTATGTATTATTGTGATAATTTTCCATGAAGGAAACAGAAAGATATGCTGATGAGTGGGTAACAAAACTGTAAGACTGATTAGCAGGCCTCACTGGATGACCTACTTATATGTGCATACAACTGATGCAGTTTTTCCTAAACCAACAGGACACTGTGGATCGAGTTTTTACAAACTGACACTGCCAATTTAAGTCCACTATGATGTGTTGTTGATAGGAAGCGTTGACTTGATAAATGGTTGACTGGGTTAACTAACCACAATGTTATTAGCCTATGCTTTGTTATATAGTGTTGCCCACATGGCCTTAACCCTTTAGTGTGATTGGACAAACTATAACCACAATGTTATTTACCATGTGTTTGGTTATATATTATTGCACACATGGACTTAACTCTTTACCGTATAGTATTACAAGTACCATATATGTTTAAAAAACATTTATAAATGAGGGTTAATTTGTCTGCTTTGTGGACACCATTGCTGTGATATGTTTCAGTCAACTCTCTGAGTAGGTGCAAGTCAGTTCAATTTCAGAGATATTATAGACTGGTCCCTTTTTGGTCATGAATGGGTTAAAAAAGCCTGGAAGGCATTATGTAAAGTCATTCACATTGCATGGCAGGTAAATTACAAGTAAAAATAACATTTGTATTTAAACAGGAGCATAATCTAGGTTGATTGTTGTAGATTGGAGGTTTTGATAGGGTTGTGCCATGTATATTCCATTGGAAAAGTGCAGGGATATCACCTCAAAATGTAGCCTGCCATGTGATCACAGTACTTTACTGTCTTTAGGTCCTTTGGCACAGACATGCGGGAGGATGACAGGTGTTCTGTGTTCAAATAACCAGGGGCACCCAGTGCGTGCTCATCTACAGCCAGGATCCTCTATCTCAGTGGCCACAACTTTCTTGTTAAGAAGTGTCATATATGTTATCTTTAGAGCTCAGACTGAAATTCTAATGGTAGCTTATGGCATTGCCTGTGGAAACAAACTTCGCAAATGTGATTTTAAGAATTGATAAAGGTGCTCTTTTTTTGCTCCAGTGCAACACAGTACAGTGAAACCTTGTTATAATGACACCATCTGGAACATACAGTGAAACCTTGTTACAATGACACCATCTGTGCCCTTCAAAACATGTCCAATATCCAGATACATGTATCTCAATATGTCAGATAAATTATTCAAGTAGCAAAGGAATATGACTTTAATTTCTTTAAAAGTTGTGTCATTAAGTGACTATGTCAGATGTCTAAATGTCATTATACTGAGGTTTCAATGTAGCAAAACACAAGACATTTGGTTAGCGATGGTGCAAATTTCAGGAGTACAGTTGTGATGAATGTCTTTGCAGAGCAGGGATGGATAATTGTGACTGTTCGATGGAGCCATTGAAGACGAGTGATCAATGTTACTGTGTAATCAGTGTGCTCATGCTCAGTAAGAAGTCACTCAGTGTAAATGCCAGTATTGAAATATTTGCAGATGTACATATTATCTTGCTGGACAGTTATCATTTTCAGTAGTAATTTCTTTCCACTTTTGCCTGAATAGTTGATGCACAAAATTCAGAAAGATCGAATTCAGTGTAATATTCCTTCTTTCTTGTCTCCTCATCTTTTTTTTTTTTTTTTTGTAATGGTCATGATATATATCTAAACTAGTGTTCATACATCCATATCCCATTATAGGAACATTATACAGACAAAAGTTTATTACATGAAGTCATGGTGACACCACTGGTGGTAATTATTGGAACTAACATCATAGGTATCAAAATGTATTAAATTCATTATTATGCTAATAAACTGAGATGGAATTGCAAAATTTACATCAAATGTGCATTAGGGCAAAAAGAGTACCCATACCAATGGTCAATTCTTTTCAAAGATGTGTGACCTTGACCTATTTTTCAGGGTTATGAAGCTCAAAGGAGGGGACATTAAATTCAGTATGTTGATAAAGAATAAGGCAAATGATAGCAAATGATAGCAAATGTACCAGATATGCGTATCATGTGGAAGTTTGGTAAAACTAACACAGATGACCTTGACTAATTTCTTTGGGTCATGAAAGGAATGCATTTCAGGATTTTTTTTCTTTTTTTATGATGGTTGTCAGATGATATGTAAGCAGAGCGATAGGCCCATGGGCCTCTTGTTAGTAAGATGGATATAAGCAGTTTTCCAAGAGTACCTGCAGAGAGCCAGATCAGGTTGAAATGCATTGGGCTGCCTGTCCATGGCTTCTTACCTTGTCACATTTACTTGAACAAAATGCTGTTCTTTGATTACTAATTACTAAACTTACCACTTTGGTCATTACGCATTTTACGTCGATGACTTTAATTTGTGAACAACCCATAATGATTTGCTTGCATGTCCCATCGCATATACATGTAAGTCACACAGAGGTCAAGTCTGCCTCGGATACATTTATTTAATTATACAGCGTCTTAAACTTCAGGTCTACCAGACTGGATCAAGTTTGGCAGATTTTGTCTCATCAGCCATCATTTAAACCACTGCCCTTTACAGGATATCCTCGGCAAATAGGTAGACTCACCATCTGTGGTCATTGAAAGGTTTTGTGAATGCTTAAGTGAACGTTATCCTCGTGGACGAACAAATTGTTTTGACAGCGAGGATAAGCTGCTCTCTGTGCCAAAGCCTTGATTAACGTTTCTTCCTTAAACTTACTCAGCCAATATGCTTGGGAGGAAAAAGTCATCTGCTCCAGTCATTTTATATATATATATATATATATATATATATATATATATATATATATATATATATATATATATATATATATATATATATATATACACATACATATATACACACACACATTTCTTGTAAATTAATTTTTGTCTAAAAACTTATGATAATTTGACGGGGAAATGTAGATGGCTCATGCGACCGATCATCAGCTTTCCTGAGGGTAGGTTGAGTTTGGAGTAACTGACTGACCCAAAGAAAGCTGTTGATCTGTGTTGATTCATGAGGGAAAGGGTTGGGGATTAGTGTACAGACGCATAATTGTAAATGCAGCCATTTCAATACATTACAGCCCACTTTGCATGTTTATCAGTCATTTCTGTGAACTTCAACCAGACAACACAGAATAAATGTGTGTCATTTCAAATTGGATAGCATTTGTGCCTGGTGGTAACCTGGAAATATTTGAATGTGAGCTGAGGTGCACCTGGCATGTTATCAAAACAAGATCCTTCAAGGTTGCTTAATTTGGGAAATAATAGAGGATAAGGACTTTGGACTGATCAAAAGCTGGCAGTCTTGCAGCAAATACAGAAGGCATTTTGATGAGAAGAAATTAATCCGTAATGATTTAATTTATCATAATTGCATACTGTGGGGACTTTGGCTTTGTGAGCACGATATTTGCTTCAGTTTTGTGAGGGGCAGTGAGGCCTTAGGTGTCTACGGCAGGCAGATTCTTACTACACAATTTCCCAGGCTACAAACAATCTAACATTAGTCTGTTATACTGTCAGGAGATTGATATTTTAGTTCTTAATAATTGATGCATCAAGAGACATGAATTGCGTAATATATCAGCTATTTTTGGTCTGAAAGTGGACCCTTGGGTGACTTGCCTTAAGTGGATATATTCTCAAGCTTTGTTGGATTACATATACACAAGAGGCCTTCAAATCATCGAACATATGCCATTGTCATTTTGAAGTCGAATGTACTTGTCACCATGAGGTCCCAGGTGGGGCTGGTACATCATTGTTTTACGGCAGTAACCATTCAGGACTTATTGTGGCTAGAGAACTGACTTCAAAGGTGTGAAATTATTGTTGCAAGCAAGTTAGTTCTGGCGAGTGTGGAATTGCTCTCATCATGACATCTATGTTAGGACTAGATGAATTGCCATCACCAACACATCTGATTGTCTTAGGCCGTAGGATGATGGATAGGCGCCACTCAGTTCCTGCCGTGTTTGTACACTTCCATGATGCTGATCATGTGCAGGTATCTGGTATACAGGCTTTCTCCACACTAATGTCATCTACATTTTTTTCCTTGGGGGCTAGGGTGGGGCTGGGATTCGCATACTTGCATCTTGTATGATGTAAAATTTTAAAATTTCTGTTCAATTTATAACAGAATTTGAAGACTTCTGCAGCTACATTTCACAGTTTTTGATCTGCATGGTTCAAGTTCTTAGTTTGAATTAAAAGTCTTGAGTCAATAGCTTTCTGTGGCATGGACAGGGACATTTAACCCTTTTAAGCCAAGGACAATTATTGACCTGGAGCATGTTATGTCCTCTAGACGTTTCCTATACCAAATATTTTCTAATGACAAGAAAATAAAGTAAAAACATTAAAACAGGACAAGTTACATCCTGGTACTTTTGGGCAATGTGAATAAGAAAGTGTTAATGTCTGTGAGTCCTGTACATTTATGGCAATCAAATAGACAGCTCAAAGACCTTGTGACCGAAAAGCAATTTGTCTGGAAAAGCCGGAAGATATTTTGAGACATTATACAGGACATTCATTTTAACTGTGGGGCTGTTTTGGCTTGTATCATTCAAGAAGGAAGTACCAGTATGTATGTGCAGATCCTTACATTAAACATGGCAAAATATGTTCCTCTTCCCAAACTGTAGATTAAATTAAGTGGATAAAAGCTCATGGACATTTTCTCCAATGCTCACCAAGCATGGTGTAAAGGGTCATCATCAAGTGCTTGGAATATGTATTCTTTATTCCCACAAATATCAGTAACATCCTTGATTTATTTTCCTCGGCATGGCTGTGTCATGGCAGTGGATCATCAATGCTGTCTGGCAACAAGGTTGGAGATTTTGGTGCAAAAGGAAACTGTTCAGCTGGACCATTCTTTTTTGCCTCTTGAAATCTAGGCATATTGATACTTGAATAAAATTTCCTTTTATGAGGAATTGTAATCTGGAAGCATAATCCAGCTGAGATGGACTGTTGGTATTAGTCCTGAAAGAGTTAATTCATTGCTGACCAGTAGGGTTAATGTGTTAGTGGGTTGTGTTGATGTCACCTGGCAAGGTATGCCCTAGCTGCCCTTGGGTATGCCCTAGCTGCCCTGTTATTGATGGCAAAGCTAGGCACCTGCTCAGGGCTGGGCATGTTCAAGTTGTAACCTGAATAAAAGTTGTGTTTGTTAGGAATTTGGATAATCAACTCTCATTCGACCACAGTCAGATACAGAAAAAGGTGTGCCGCTTGTATGGAGCAAGTTCAACCAATAGGAGGTCTGTATATTGTGCTGAAATAAAGGCTGCTGATCACAACAATTGTACAGAAAGGTCAGGTCTTGCTGGTTCCCTAACTGCAGGGAGATGGTCTCACACAACACTCCCATTATTTCCACAGGTATAACACAAAGACAGCCTTGTTTGTCAAAATGACAGTCATTAGGTCTTGGACAGTTGAGGTAGAGCAAGGAGGGTAGACTCCAAGAGCCCACGCACCTTTTACACTTAACCCTCATGCTCCCATTATGAGTTAATATCCTCTCATGATGATATGAGTTAATAAGTTTTATCATTATTTTACTACCTACTGTAGCCTTAAAAACAGGAAAAAAAATTGAAGATGGGGATGCTGGTAAATGTGTCTGGAGGACCATGCAGCAGACCTGTGCCAGGCAACAGTTCAGTGCTGTAGATCTGACCGTGTATTTAGGAAAGTGGCTCCCAGTCTTGAAGGGAGAAATACCACCCTCAGTGGGGGGAGTGTCAAAACAGGTAGCAATTTGTAAGTGCAGTAAGTATGATGATGCAGATGGAGAAGATTGTATGCATGGTAAGTCTCTATATGCTGGCCGTAGGGTATACTTACAGTAGGGATATAGAGGCTTGCTGAAGACATGGCCTGGCTTGCGTGATCATGGAGGCAGGTGGAATGTGCAGCCGTTTTCTGTCATTATGTGCAGTCTGTTGACAGTGGGGAGCGTATAACCTCTGCTCTGGTCCTTTGTGTGCTGGCCATTCGGCCAACAGGCAGTTTTTTTAACTCTTTCAGTGCCAAATTTTGGACTGAGTCAACAGCTTTTCTCGGCCCGCATTGGGCGCGTTCATTGGGTACAATGCACCCAATGCGTGCTGAGAAAAGCTGTTGACTTGGGATATTCTTTCTGCAACTGTAGGCATACTGGCACTTGAATGAAAGTCTTTGTTACAGGGAATACGAATCTTGGATCCTAATGACAATTCAGACTGGTCTGACCGACTTAAGTCATGATTGGCACTGAACGTGTTAATGTGGAGAATCAAAGTGAAGGAAGAGCTCTAAGTGGTGGCACGTCAGTCCCTATTCAATTCATTGATTTGACCAATATAGTACAGTATAGTATAATTCATAATAGATATATTGTATCAATACAAATTTACAGTCAATCTGATAATCTGTTTCTTTAAAAACATGGATTTGGTCAGGAGACTCATATTAAGATTGTTAACAATCACCAGCATATAAGCCACCCAAACTAAATTAGTTTAATTATTATAAATTACCATGGTGACAACTTAGCTAAACTTACGGTGATTACCAGAGTAGTGTCATCAGCAAATAAGATGAAATCAAATAATTTTGATGCTGTAGCTCTGTCATTTATTTAAATGATAAATAACAAAGGACTTAATATGGAGCCCTGTGGCACCCCAGTATTAATGTCTAAAAGATTTGATTCTGAATCATGTAGGACTACATATTATTTGCGTTTGTTTAGGTAATTTGCAAATAGTTCGAGTGCAATGTTTTTTATTCCATAATAGCCAAGTTGTTGTAGTAGTATGTTATGATTTAAAGTGTCAAAGCCGTTTAAAACATCCATGTCTATATTTGATGGTATTTCACCTTTGTCCACATGTAAAAGTATTTTGTCTATTACTTCTAGTACAACAAACTCTGTAAAATGTCTTTTAAGCCATACTGGCTACCATAGAATACATTATTGCTGCTGAAATATTTCTGTGTTCGATCAAAGATGACACACTCAATAACTTTAGATATAGCTGGCAAAATTGAGATTGGCCTGTAATTATTAAACAGAGAGGCATTTCCCTTCTTAAATATTGGTAATACCTTCACTATTTTCAGTTCATCAGGGAATATACCAGTTTTAATCATTTGATTTATTATTACAGTGATTGCCCTATAGGTTTCATTTTATTATTGACTTTAGGAATTTTATGAAAACCTGTCATGCCCTTAGCTAGTTTTGAGTTTGAATGAATTTGTTATCTGTAAATCGGTTGTTCAGAGATACATGTGAATTTCAGCTTGTGTTGTGTAGGATTTTTCAAGTTATCATTTTCAGCAAAATTCTCTGGTATGCTTATTTTGGAAGCTAGATCAGGTCTAATATCTGTGAAGTATTTATTAAAAGAATTTACAATTTCCTGATTATCTGATATTAATTTCCCATTTGTGTTAAAAATTTCAGGAAAAGATGTTCTCTTCTGAGTCTTATTTAATATGTTATTTATAGTTTCCAAGTATTTTTCATATCATTTTTGTATTTTGTAAAACACTGCTCATAATAACCTTTTTTTGCTTAAAGTATGGTATTTTTTAACATTTTGTCAAAAGTGTTCAGGTTTACTTTACGTGCTTCATATTCAGTTGTGTTCAGGGGAGTCCTTTTTAGAGCTTTATGCAAATCATCCCTCTTTTTTTATTGATCTTATTATTATGTGGCACCACAAACAAGACAGATGTTAAGGACCCCTCTGAGCCTGAGGAGGTTTTAGAGAACATGGCCATTTACTCTCAGATGTCAAGGGGAGATTTATCAATATTTTCATAAAAGAAGGGCACAAAAGTGATTTTATGTCACAGTGAAAAAACAATACAATTTAGGGGAACATCAACGTTTATTTCCAGGTATATTGAGAATGGAAGTTTGTGTTTGTAGGAAACATACATGTAGCTTAACTGCCAAGCTGTCTTGTGGAGCCAGAGCCTGATAGGATGGACTTGGACCAAGCTGCCCATGACTTTGTCTGGGTCAGTCCGTGTACCCTTTGTTCATTCTCTGTCCATTCAATTTAAAAGAGTTAGTTGTCTGGGTTGATGACAATTTGTAGCAATCAGTAATGCATACATGTGTGCTTATGAAAACCCAGAGTATGCAGTGTTTGGTTTGAGAAGTGAAGTGTCTGTGAGGGAGCTCTAGCACACAGCAGTAAATGTAGGCTATGTTATGATAGCTGTTTCCACCTAGGGCTTAATTCCTAGAGTAACTTGGATTTAATGGGGGCATTTATAGATATAAGTAACATAGTCAAACCAATTGTGTAAAGTTGGTGTTTTATATTTTAAGTACAATCAAAACAAAAGAGTCTTTGGCTACATGGTACGTACCTGCTGTCATGGTGTATTCGTATGTATCTGCTGGTCAGAGTTTCTTCTCGACTTTATACATGTTTTATCTGAGAAAACAGTCATGTGGTGTACCACCCGTCAGTTCATTATCTTTACTGTGGTTTTGTTCCTGAGAGGCGTGATTGCTCAGTTGTTTCCTAGTGGAAGTAAGTAGTTACAGTTAACTCTTTCAGAACCAATCACGTCTAAAGTTGATCTACTTAAGTCAAAATAGTCTTATTTATCATTAGGATCTCAGATTCGTATTCCTTGTAAGACCTTTCATTCAAGTACCAGCATGCCTGTAGTTCCAGAAAAAATATCCCAGGTCAACAGCATTTCTAGATCTTGGCATGCATTGGGCACATTGCACCCAATGCGTGCTGAGAAAAGCTGTTGACTCAGTCCAAAATGTGGCACTGAAAGAGTTAAGCGTTTCATTGTGTTGATATAGCCAAAGAAATAGAGCTAGTCGTCTTTCAAATTTGAGTTATTTGCATGAAATCAACCAAAAATTTGTATGTGTAGAGGCAGGGCCAGATCTGTCACATCTTGTTAGAGAAGGTTGCTAACATTTACAAATCTGATAGTTACATATTTATCGTTACAGTCAAATTTGATGAACACAAGTTTTTGCAGATAAAATCAAACTTGAAGCTGAGAATCGCAAGAAATGTCTATCAACTTGTTGATAGAGTTGTAAAGTTACAGTAAGAATGCATACTGAGGATAAAGTAGATTGGCTATCATAGGCCACATGGGAATTAAGCTCTGCTTATTTCCTGTGAATGCCCAACATGTTCTAGCAGGTGTGTATAGAACATTACAATTACATGTAACATGATTAATCCTCATTTGATCATGTTTAATGGGACTGCATGACCTGCATGATTTTTTTTAAACTTTAGACTGTCATTTATGAATTGATTTACTGTGCAAATTAAATCTCATCAGCACATGACTTTTTGACCTGTGGAAGTATATCATGATTTATTCATAAACAGACCTTGTAAGTCTGCTGTGTGAACCAGTAAAGAGCTGTGGGCCATCACATGGTACTGTGCAACGGCAAGGTCTTATTGTCAGTGTGTGTCAACACACTTGTGCCAGTGTTTTGAAATATTGCATTCAGTGACTTAACCTTTACCTAATAGTAAAGTCTCCAACTTCTGTCTGTACTTTGGACTTTTAATTTTCCTTATTCTTTGTAGAAAATGTGTTGCAAAACAAGGTATGACAGTTGGGTCTCAGTCTTGATCAAGGTGTTGCAGTAGACCCGGTTGATGTCTCATCATAAAGGCATCAGTATTGAGTTTTCCTTATGATCAGGTTATGAAAGTGGGCATCTTTGTCATCATGGTCACTTCTGTGGGCAACTTTTGCATTGAAAATGCCAAGTCTTATTGTATCATAAACTTGCTTTAGAATATACTTGAACCCTTTCCGCCCTTAAACCAGCCAAAACATGCAGCTAGTGCTTAAATGTCGTTTACTTCAATGTTTTTTGACTAATTTGAATAGTAACAAAAAACAGTCTGAATGCGAATTATAGATGAGACCTATCAAGATAACATGACCTAAGTCAACAGCTATCTTTGGCATGGGTTGGGCACTAATAGCCCAGCCCATGCCAAGGAATGCTGTTGACTCATCTTAATTGAAGGGAGAAAGGGTTAAGTTGACAGTGCATGACTGAGACACTTAAGAATTACCATGAGTACAGGAAGGACAAGGTTAACTTGTATTCCATCATGAAAGCAATATTTGATTTTTAAAAAAGATCTACATTAACCCTCCAAAGAAAGAGTCGGTAGCTTTCTCAAGGACACTCTGGGCACATGTCCAGGAAAGCTGTTGACATACAGCATATACATAAAGATGGAAGAGAAGCAGATTAACACTTAAATTCTGTTGACAGACATTAGCTGGTAATTGTTAATGTGTAAACAGTTTGATGGTGACACATGGGTAATAGATCCCTCAGGGTTACGACCCTGGCCAGTTATACGTCACAGGTGGAAGAAGTGAGATGAATTTGTATGGCTTGTTTCCATGGCTGGCCACATACTTCATTCAGCCCCGTCCCTGTGCTCTCAATATATTACCTGCACTATGCATGCAGACAATTGAAACAAATAATGGAAGGAAATACTATCTGCATAACATATGTAAATAAGAGTAAATATTTGTGGTGTCATTCTGTATGAGCAGGTGGCAGAAAAAGTGCTGATCTGATAAAACCGAGACCCCGTTTGTGAGTAAAATGCCACCATAATATCTGCCTAACCTTGACCAGTAGCTGAGGTTGACTACATGAGCACAATGGATACACACCACAGTGGTCCAATTATGCATATTTGACACCCAACTTTCTGTTCATTTGATGTTCTCTTATGCGTTTGAAAAAAACGGCAGCAATTGACAAATTGTCAACAATGACTTGCCAGCGGTGGCTGTTTTTGTCCACGTGTGTCTTTTGCTCTTCGCATGCCATTTGGTTTGCAGGTAACAGGTTCTTTGAGCAGTTCCGCATAGTTGCCAAGTTTCTGTGAATTGCCTTTGGTCTCTCAGGTCATTTAGCACCAATTGTCCACCTTGGCTGGTCATTGGAGCATTTCTGATGTGGTGGTCTTCACAGACTACTGGTGTTACTTGGAACTAGCCTTGTTGGAAGGCCCTGTAGGAACACAGTCACTTTCAAACCTGACGGCAAAATGTCATGAGTAAAAACAAGAAACAGGGAAATTTGGACAAAATCATCTGGAGAGTTTATCATGGCATTGTGTCATGGAGACGCGTACTTCATGTTCAGGATGCATCTCCCAGGTCTCCGCGTGGCCTGTCGAGCCCAAAGCCCAAGTTACAACTGCTGGGGACACCAGAGGTAGGAAGAAACTTTAATCATGACAGACGTAAACATATTCACATGTGTGTGTATATTTACCCCTTATAATTTCTGCATAGACATGTACAGAAACTATGCAATTATGTTGGATTAGATTGCAGACAGAGGTTAAATGATTAAAAACAACTCTTGATTCATCAAGCTACAGGAGATTACCAAAACATGAAGAAAGTGGCTGTCTTAAGCCAAACACAAGAAAACACAAGGATTTGCATCATGATCCTGATAGGCCCAGGGTATTACAGTGACACAACATATCTGTACTGAAAGATTTAGGTTGAAAGTGATAGCCTTGGAACTCATGATAATTATTTACTCTTGAAAAATAAATCTTGAGAACATAAGTTGATGTGCATAATGAGGAAGACAGGTAGACTCTGGTGCATGAATAGTAAGGAACATAGTGAGAGATAACCCCAAGGCAAATTTCCAGGCGTTTGAAAGCTAGGTCACTAAATCACTTATGTTTACAGTTGACATTATGTCTAAGGGTGGTCATGAGGTGATGCGTTGACATGAATGGAAGGCAGCCAACAGGTACATGTACTCAGTGTGTGTGTGTTCAGGTGCACAGGTGCAAAATACATGTACAGCTCAACTTGAGGCTGTTCACATCCAAACCTACCTTTTAAACCATCTTGCATTTTTACAAGAACTTTTCACCATATAGATTGATATGCATTGTTTAATTGTGAAACCTGTGGTGTAGAATGTGCATAATACGTGGAATACTGGTCGTGTTAACAGACACTCATAGTTCAGGAGCATGCACCCATGGAAAATGTTTTGAAAAGGCAGGCAAAATGTTGTAATTTTGTACCCTCTGAGGTCAGAAATAGGCTATTGCAGGGTCATATATGCTAAAACCAAATACATACACTATGATGGGTTGAGACTTGCACATGTGGCTAACATACACATGCATCATATGCACAAGGACACATTGAGACTCACTTTTTTGTGCACATGTGGCTAACATTTGTCACATACCGTACTCGCTGCCCTAATAGTCGCATGGGCGTAAAAGTCGCACCCCTAACTTTGGAGAGGGGAAAAGCCTCCTCAAAGACATGTTCGACATAAAAGTCGCTCCCCAAAAACCGAAAAATGCCCCCACGCAAAACCCCAGGCGAGATCGTCAAGGGTCACAAGAAGCTATCGGTAACCATCCAGCTGGTGACAAAGATATTGATATTTAAGATTGAAAAAGTACATAGAAAGTTCTGTTGGAAACTTAATACTTGAAAGATGAATGTAGACAGTAGTCTCACTTGTGTTTTCCATAAAAATTATGTTAAAAAAGAAAAAAAAGCCATTCAATATCGTCATCGAAAATGGCGGGTGCCCGGGTGGACGATAAACGAGGAACTATCGTTAACCTTTCATCGGTGACAAAAAATGAGCAACGGATGTAAATATCAACATAAAATGTTCACATGGGTACTTATGAATTAAATTTGAACATTGAAAATTGAAGTTTCACCTGTGCTGTCTTTAATTTAACTCATAACCAGGACGTGGCCAGGTGCCATCTTCATGTTGCATTTTGAAACTAGTTTCATATCTTGCCACAAGGTGGCAATGTGGCCCAATCGCATCGAAGAAAATCTAGGTCATAGTGAACAGCGTGTTTACGATCACTCTCAATCATGAATGCCACGACTTGCTTTGAGCAAACATTGAACCAAATCATTAAAGATTTCATTTTTTCCTCAAGTAAATATGACAAAAACACACAGAATATTAACAGGTAAGCAAAAAATGTACGTTTTATTTTTTATATGCCAAGATTCATCAATGTTAAATGGGCTGCCGATTACCGGCAAAAACAATATATGGCGCCATTGAATACGGAGATCAGGAATGGAGTCTCACAGAGCGGTCTAATCGCAAATTTACACCTGTGGTTGGCGTAAAAGTCGCAGCATGACTTTCAGTTTTAAATTTATTCCCCCAAAAATCGACTTATATGCCGGCGAGTACGGTACTCAATGACACAGGTCGAGACTAGCTTTCATTGTATATATTTATGGCCAAAATGCTACAAACACACACACAGACACAATCACAGGTTGAGACACAGACACAATCACAGGTTGAGACTATCTTTTCTTGTATATATATATATATATATATATATATATATATATATGGCCAACATGCCCCACCACACACAATCACAGGTTGAGACTAGCTTTTATTGTAAATATGTGTGGCTGACATGTGTCACACACACACACACACACACAATCACAGGTTGAGACTAGCTTTTATTGTATACATGTGTGGCTGACATGTGTCACACACACACACACACACAATCACAGGTTGAGACTAGCTTTTATTGTAAACATGTGTGGCTGACATGTGTCACACACACACACACACACACACAATCACAGGTTGAGACTAGCTTTTATTGTAAACATGTGTGGCTGACATGTGTCACACACACACACACACACACACACAATCACAGGTTGAGACTAGCTTTTATTGTATACATGTGTGGCTGACATGTGTCATACACACACACAATCACAGGTTGAGACTAGCATTCATTGTATGCATACACTTTATGTGACTTAACATGTCACACACACGGTCACAGGCTGAGACAATCTTTCATTATGTATACATGGCTGCAATTATCATGATTATGTCTCTCTCACATTTCCACATACACACACACTCAGTCACCAGTTAAGATGAACTTTTATTGTATACATGTACTGTGTGGCTAACATATCTTGACACACACACACACATGCGCATGACGAGTTGAGGATGAGACTAGGTTTTATTGTATACATATGTGGCTTACATATGTCATACACACACACACACACACACACACACACACACAAAATCAGATCGGGACCCTTAATTACACATGCAAAAATGAATCTTTATTGACATACAACCTGGGCCTGTGTTCATACATAAGCTTATGCCAGCAGAGAATTACTACAAAGAAATGGATTTTCTGATGAGTACAAGATCTGAAATTATATCATTAAATCTTCAGATTTCTACAGCTTCTTATTACAAAGATAAAAATCAACTATAACCATACATCCAAATTCTCAGGTAACGATTAAAACATGATCATACCATGATGATGGTGATGATGATGATGAAACGTAGCAGACAGTTTGGACACAAATAAAGTTTGATGTGTGACCCCCGGTGTCTTTGGTGCACACTTTTTGCCGGAGGTTTCATCAAATTCCGGGATAAATTCCAGGAAACCAGGACACACAGGACATAATACAAAATACGGATCTGGCTTGTCCCGTAAGATCAGGACAGTCGGCTGCCTGAAGTTGAAGGAAAGAACCAGAAGGATAACAGAATCTATTAACTCAAGTATGAAAATATATATGAAGAGGAGTCTTCACCCAGCAGAGAACATGTCTGTCTACCTAATTAAGTCTTCTTGAGGGACTAGAGGAGACTCAGTAATATTTGTCAAATTCTCACTTTATGTACACTCAAGTTGAAGGGGTGTTGATTTTCAGTGATGCAAGGGTTAAAACTCGAATGTCAAAATGTCGACCAGTTTGACTCTCTATCATATGTAATACATACACGTACAGAGATTCCAATCACATACAATGTATGGCAATTAGCCCTGTTTGTGACCATATGTGGAACCCACCCTTCCTTGATAGAGGATGGGATGAGGGGGCAGGGTGTTTATTGAGATGTACTGGGAAGGGTATTACCTGTACATACTTACCTTGGGCAAAAGATTGATTGCTCATATGATCATGGTGATTGGGTGGACTTGTTTAGGGACTATGAAAATATTTGTTTTTATTTTGAAAACTGATAAAATTTAATTTGTATATGGCAAGGTATATCCTGTAGTCTCCTGAGACCAGGGATGGAGACCCCCAGATTCCCCTCTATATGTTATATAAAGACCATGCAGGAGTAGCCATAAAGACCTCAGCATGTCCATTGGCTGCCATTGTTAATTCTATCTGCACTCTTCCACATCATTACAATGCAGGCTTTCACTGTTAAGCCCATAGCTAGGATAGTTGTCTGCTCAGCTCTGATCTGCCAAGTCCCCAAAGACTGCTGTCCGCATCCTACATGTGTGGCATGGTCCTTAACCCTATTGGACCGAAACATTTGCTCAGTATCTCCTGTGCTTGACCCTGTAGCATAGTCAGTAAAACCAAGGAGGCTACAACTGTAGCCTCCTTGGTAAAACACAGAGACCATATTGACCATGAGTCAGGACATGCAGAAATTCTGTTTGCATTATGGTAAAATGTGTAATTTCATGCGGATTTCAGGTCTTTTGTGATATTTTGTTGAGATTCCAGGTGTTGTGAAACAGTACATGTGTAGAGTGTGACAAAGATAAACAAGATTCATCAATAAGATCAAGATGTATCAAGGTCAAACCATGATGTATAAAGGTCAAACCATTGAGACACACTCCATACATTGTACACAGTACACTGACCACCCATAGAAGCCTTGTCAGAGTGATGTAAGCACAAGTGAATGTGGCTCTTCTTTCAATGGGATGTTGCGCACCAACTGTCTTGAAACAATCAGTTGTTATGGTCATGTATTCTTTTGTAATGGAAGGAAACTTCTGACCGTGAAAGAGCCCATGCATAAGTACAAATACAGTGGTACCTGCTGCATGCAACCACTGCCATGAGCAGCCGCATTGCTTTTTGTGGTCACTAGGCTCAGACATAGGAGTCAATTTCTTTGTAAAATTTACCTGTGGTGACAGGTCACCTGCTGTATGTGGCCACTTTTTCTTGGCAGAAGGGGTGGCCAGATACAGCAGATACCACTGTAGTTATGTCTATGTCCGTCTTGTAATTATGGTTCTTTTTGATTGGCCCAAGTATTGTGTCATTACACTGTCATTAGCCAGTGGATTATATGACATTTCTTCTGGCTTTTTGATCTCTGTTAATGGGGATACGATCTGCATTTAACCCCTTTCTGCTTACCCAGGAGATGTGGAGATAAATTTAACCTCTATCTGCTTGACCAGAAGATAAAGATATATTTATATTTATGATCCCTTTCTTTTGCATAGAAAATGAGACTAAATTTGACTGGAAGTCGGAATGTCAAACCCTGTGGTTGAAGATGTCTGACAGTTTTGGTTATATTACAGAAGTGTATAAAGTTCATTGTTAAAAGATTACTTCCTCATACATAAGGCACACACAAACATACCAAACCCCCCCCCCCTCAAAAAAAAACAAAACAAACAATCAAATGAACAAAAAACAAAAAAAAAACCCCCCACAAAACTAACCTCCCCTCACCCCACCCCACCCCTGAGCTAATATTTGCTGACAGGATTTCAATGCTAAATAATCTTATTTATTGTATTTTGTGTTATTTGATTGTTAACTCTATTGCTGCATCTTATACATGTATATTGGTAAAAATAGAACTCAAATTCCCCATGCCTTTTCAAAAGTAATGTTAAATTTTGTGGAAGCACCTTTTATTTATCAGATACACTTATAGATGCAAAGACTCAATCTGTACAGTTAATCACAATTACAATGTAAAAGGGTAAATGTGTTGATTTCGGACTGGCCTCATTCATTAAGTTTTGTGCTGAACACATTTTTTCTAGTAAGTTACTAATCACACCACAACATGAGTTTCCATGATTGTGGGTTTTTAGAGGCTTTCAAATTATTATTATTATTATTATTATTATTATTATTATTATTATTATTATTATTATTATTATTATTATTATTATTATTATTATTATTATTATTATTATTATTATTATTATTATTATTATTATTATCATTATTATGGGGGGGGGGGTTAAATGTTGGAAAACCAACATGCTAAGCTTCCATTTGGATCAAGTAAGCAAGCTAGATTTGGTCCAACAGACAGTGGCATGGATATTGACCATATAGGTGGACATCCTACCAGCAAGAAATAGGCCAAGGCAGAATAACAATGTGACCCTGGACACAGCTAGATTCATATGCCTGCTTGAAACTTGTTTGGCATTTCCACCAATTATGAAAACCCTGTCAGCAGGTGAATAAAAAAATATATAACTGTGGTCCCCTTTTATAATGTCACCCCCCCCCCCCCCCCCGAGGCCAACCCCTCTACAGAGACCTTTTTTTTTGTTTTTTTGTTTTTCATTGGAGCAAATAGGGTATTTTCATTTTATAAACAACCCTTCTCCCTCTCCTCCTCTTCTCCCCCCCCCCCCCCCCCCCAATAGGCATGGACCCATCTCAGGAAAGCAACATTTCTGGTACACTGGGGGTGGCATGCTAAGAGGGGGACAGTTGTATCTGCACTTTTGTAACATCTTTAAACTTTCTGAATGGTAGTTTATACAATTTCAATGGCGTAAATTGCTGATTTTCAGGACATAAAAATCCTGATGTGACAAATAAGTGGATTTATAATTGTGGCTGCTGACAGTACCTGCAGGAAGAAAGTGAAACTGAAGACATGAAACTTTCTCAACATCCATCTAGGAGTGACCTCTGATGGCAAAAAAGGGAACTACCTGCTTCTGTTTCATGTTGTCCATCAGGTTTCATGTAGCATTGCAATCATGCAATCATTATTTCAAATTGGCATTTTTGCCAACATTCCCATTATGTTGTGACCAAAAGTTCCATTGTGCATAACCAGTAGATCAAAGGGAAATACTTATTGCGGATCCACCAATTGTATGCAGTGGATCTCTTGGTCTTAAAATCATGGGCAAATACTTGAAGTCTCATGCTAAAGTTTAAAATCTGACACCGTTTTTGGGAGATGACAGGTATGGCATACCATGTTTATAGTAGTATGAGCTCTTTTTTCAATTTCATGAATATTCACAATGATATTTCTATATTCAACAATGCATATGGAAGTCCTTTTGGTCTCATACAGCAAAACCTCATTATGACAGCACTCATATATGTGACATATTCACTTGATAACACAGGTCTGGAGGAATTTAACTCATTCCATACCAGTCCCTGATTTTTCTGTATATTTATCTAGATTTAAGACGACAATTGCATATTTAAATCTTCATTAAAAGAGCTTTTGTTCAACTACCAACATGCCTATAGTCTTAAGTCAGTGGTTCTGGCATTGCCTGTCACCATAGTATAGCGTGGGTTAAGTCAAATTCCTTTGCTGTTTGACTTTATTTATGCGAGATATTCAGATATCTGACACATTTAGCCGTGAACAGATGGTGTTATTATGATGAAGTGTATGTCAGTTTCATGGTTAGCCAGGATCATGCAAACCCTTGCAATTGTGTGAGACTTGTGATGTAACGTGTTACCAGGGTCTTAACTGTATAAAGCATTTTGAGCTATGATTACAAAGGTGCCTAAACAGACCAGCCTCATGCAAAATTCAGCAAGTTAACTTTTATCCCAGACATTTTATGAGAACTGTTTTCAGACTTAGGCTTTTCAGCCATCATGCCCTTTTCTGGTGTTTTCATTGAATGTATTTTGAATTGAATGATTTTTTTTTTTTTTTATTCTGTAAATCACAGTGTTCGTTATTCAGGTATACATAGTTTTTCTTTCTTTCTTTCTTTCTTTTTATTTTATTGGTCTCTTTGATCAATGGTTTTGGTGCCATGCAACCCAGGGCCAGAATTTCGCATAATTTTGCGACTATCTATTTGGATTTTTGTCAATTAATTTTCTTTTTAAAGAAAGGCAATTTTAGGAGAATCTTTGCGAGAATGGATTCTCGGATTCTCGCCGAAATTCTGGCCCTGCATCCATTTTATGGACCTCACTGATTTTCCAATCTTATGTACAAGGAGTAAAATTATCAATCATGAAACTTTTTCCATCTTAAATATATATATTTACTTGTATATTTTTGTATACTTACAGCAAATGGCCACCACTCCAACATCAGAGGAGCGCAGGTGAGTAATATGTATATGCACGTGTGTGTTTATGTATGTAAAGACATTCCACACTTCATCACATAAACTAGAAATTTAATGTCAATAGAACACTCAGCAGCTTTTCTGGGTTTACCACAGACATTCAGTCATTAGAAATCTCTTGTTCAAGAAATCCTGAAGACTTCGTGTAGTTCCATCTCTTGACACTAGAGGTCAGCTGTGACAAGTCCTAGCTGTTAAAACTTCAACACACAGAACAATGTGGCAGCACAGGCATGCAGAACTGTTCCCTGCTTGTGATTATAACTAAACAGTCAGAAAGGGGGAGCAGCTGTGCATGCCTGTGTGTAGCAGGAGAGATAAGGAGCCACCCACAACAGTTTTGTCACATTATACATTTTTATTGAACACTGTAGAATAGTTCTAGCTCAGTACAACTTACAAGTATATTTGTTCATACTTGTGTAGACCAGTCAAATGTTTGGATTGATTCAGGTATTCGATCAGTTAAGGATTGTCAGTGACCTGTGATTAATGTTGTGGGTGTTGTTACTGGGAGATTGGCCTATGTAGGTATAAACATTTATTGAATGAATAGACCCAATATTTCATATAAATCAAGAAATAAGATAAGAATTAACCATTTCCCCACTGTGTTTTGTGTTATGTCCTCCATAATCAACTATCGCAGTAAAGTAAATAGGTGCTGTGGTGCCAGTACACCATATACCTGTAAACAGGTACTTTGGTGCCAGTACCCATATACCTGTAAACAGGTACTGTGGTGCCAGTACCCCATACCCTGTAAACAGGTACTGTGGTGCCAGTCCACCATATACCTGTAAACAGGTACTGTGGTGCCAGTCCACCATTTACCTGTAAACAGGTACTGTGGTGCCAGTCCACCATTTACCTGTAAACAGGTACTGTGGTGCCAGTCCACCATTTACCTGTAAACAGGTACTGTGGTGCCAGTCCACCATATACCTGTAAACAGGTACTGTGGTGCCAGTACACCATACACCTGTAAACAGGTACTGTGGTGCCAGTCCACCATACACCTGTAAACAGGTACTGTGGTGCCAGTCCACCATATACCTGTAAACAGGTACTGTGGTGCTAGTACACCATATACCTGTCAACAGGCACTGTGGTGCCAGTACATCATTTACCTGTAAACAGGTACTGTGGTGCCAGTCCCCCATATACCTGTAAACAGGTACTGTGGTGCTAGTACACCATATACCTGTAAACAGGCACTGTGGTGCCAGTACACCATATACTTATAAACAGGTACTGTGGTGCCAGTACATCATACACCTGTAAACAGGTACTGTGGTGCTGGTGCTGAGATGCCAGTTCACCATATACCTATAAACAAGTATTAAGGTGCCAGCTAGTACACCATGTACCTATGGCATGGGGGGGGGGGTGGAGGGAGCACAAAATGCCCTGACTTATTATGACCTACAACACCATTTTTAAACTCAGAAGCATGTATCATTTTTGCTGAAAGAGGCCTTCAGAGGCATTAACAATCTAAAATGAATTGGTAGTTTTTCACCCAGTTGCAAAGCATGGAGCAGATTAACTGTTGATGCTGTCAACTAAAGCTGGTACAAAGTACAAGTTTATGAATCCCAAGTGATGACCAGTGTGTGATTGCATGATTTTCTGTCACTCTCTTGGTTTGACACTTTTGGGCATGAACTGAAGTAGCATATCTATTTAGTGAGCTGAAGTACATTTTGTTTCTAAACACTTGAATGATAATGCTAGGGAGATTTGTTAGGAGTCATGACTTACTTGACAACGTAATCATTGTCAAACACGCTGGTAAAGGTTACATTGATGACTCACTTTGTGCAAGGGTATGTACAGGGTTAATATGAATGTATTTCCTGTGAACAATGTGAACCATGGTCCTTCCTACATGTCCAAGGAGAAATGTTAATTCACTTAATTTCACTGTATGTCTGTTTTCACTTATTTCACAAATGGACAAGACTATGAAAGTAAAAACACAAATACTATTTTCAATAGAGAAAAGCTGAATGCCAATTCATTGGTATAAGTTCCCTCAAGGTTAAAGATCCTACATACTCTGTGCACAAAATGATCTGCTGACATTGTATTGTTGGGCAGAAACATTCATCAGTAGGCTGTGAGAGAGGAAGACATATTCATCAGTAAGCTGTCAGAAAGGAAGCCATGTACATCAGTAGGCTGTTAGAGAGGAAGGCAGTTCATCAGTGGACTGTCAGAAAGACACATTCATCAGTAGGCTGTGAGAAAGAAAGACATATTCATCAGTAAGCTGTCAGAAAGGAAGCCATGTACATCAGTAGGCTGTTAGAGAGGAAGGCAGTTCATCAGTAGACTGTGAGAGAGGAAGACACATTCATCAGTAGGCTGTGAGAGAGAAAGACACATTCATCAGTAGGCTTTGAGAGAGAAAGACACATTCATCAGTAGGCTTTGAGAGGGGAAGCCATGTGTACACCAGTAGGCTGTTAGAGAGGAAGGCAGTTCATCAGTGAGCTGTGAGAGAGAATTAAGTTATGTATATCAGTAGGCTGTGGGAGAGAAAGACACATTCATCAGTAGGCTGTGGGAGAGAAAGACATGTTCATTAGTAGGCTGTCAGAGAGGAAGAAATGTACATCAGTAGGCTGTCAGAGAGGAAGACATGTTCATTAGTAGGCTGTCAGAGAGGAAGAAATGTACATCAATAGGCTGTTAGAGAGGAAGACACATTCATCAGTAGGCTGTGAGAGAGGAAGACATGTACGTCAGTTGACTGTCAGAGAGGAAGCCAAGGAGCATTGTGGACTATACATGTGTGTATAGCACTGTACGCCCATGCTTCAGATCAAGGGGTGTTTGAAAATACAAGAAGTAATGTAGTCCCTGCTATCTGACACCAGCCTACTTACCACAAACCCAGAGTAAAAACTATAGTAGTTCAGATCAATGACTTTGAGTCAGCAAAAGCAATTTTGATAAGGAAGGAAGTACACTTGTATAAGATATAAATTTCAACTGACCATGTTCACCATGAAGGGATGGTCTCTCTTGCCTACTTGAGGACACAGCTTATCTCCTCATGGATCAACAGAGACTGATGTCACTTGCATTTCAACATAGCCTCACATCACATTTTAATATACATACCCCCTATACTTATGGTGTAAAACAGTATGGTATTTTTCATCAGAACTTCAACACAGTATGTCAGGTTTGTCATACTTGGACACTTGGAGCAATATACATTCACTGTACATACATACTTAAAAAGTCAGTTATGTAAGCTGAGTTGTGCAGGGAAATTTATAAGCTACCTTTATAATTTAGATATTTCAAAGTGAATTATCATTTTATAAAAGATGTATCGATGATGATGATGATGATGATGATGATGATGATGATGTCCCATTGGGGTGGAGAAAGCCTTAGGCACACTTGGCTGCCTAGCAGAAAGTGACTGCAAGCTGCATGCGCCCTGATGGATAAGGATAACTTCAGTTGCTTCACAGGGCAAACTGCAGCTTTCTTTTTAACAGCCTTCTAAATCAAGAAATTGTATGAACCCTGCTTAGAACAACAGGTGTATGCTTAAACTGGTGACAACAGCTTGAGAATTTTTTGTACTGCCAACCAATGTCACTGAGCTGGAGGACTGAAGCAGGCTGTTTCTTTCTCTTTGGGGCCAATTTTTCCAGTGCAGAAAAAGCCCACAAGTGTAATGACAAACGCAGCTTGAAACATCATGGCTCCTGCAGGACATGCACAGACCTGTAGAATTACCACGACTAGGCCCTCTAGCGTTTTTGAAGTGATCAGCAATCTACTGTCTGCTGCATGGGCTGCCTCTCAGACAAGATGCACGGAGGTCCCTGGTTACAGGCAGAAAACCTGCAAGCTTGTATATAAATGCCCTATTGCTGACATACATGATGCAATGCTGGAGGGGCGTACATCAGTTCCGTCTGGGTAATTAAGCTACGAACAGGAGCATGTCCTCTAGGTTAATGGGTAATATTGCTTTTAGAACAGAACACTGGCTTTAAAAATTCAGAAACTCTTGAATTCATATAGGTAAATAAGCATGCCACAAAAGTGGGAGCTGAAGACAGTTAAAGTTAGGTGGGAGGCTGCATATGCCTTTCATAGGTACTGGCTGTATGTCATATTATATGGGACATGCTGGCTGCAGGTATACCCACTTTGCACAGTTTTAGAAGTGGGTCTTCATATTTGTGAAAAAAGCAAGTCTACTCGGGTGATTGATCCATATGCTTTCAAGCCAGGAACAGCTAGGTAAAGCAGACATTCAGTTTCAGACAGTGAAGTAGCAGCTGTTTCCACAGAAACAGGATCTGGTGATTTGCAGAAGTTTGATTATTTATGATGGAGACTAGTTCGTCATTGTTGATCAGAAATTTAATTTTCTAGTTTTGCTCTGTATCCAGCGTTATTCCAAGAAATAGAATCACGTTAATGAGGACGCTTTCTTTTCTCATATGGAGTGGGGAAAACCTATTTGTTCACGTAGGCAAATGAATGTGTAAAGAGCACGATCGAACAACTGATGCTTTGGTACTGCCTGGGAAACCAAAAGTGTCCAGTACTTTTACAATGTGCACTCCAGGCAAAAATTTTGCAGTTATCCAAGCAAGTCCACAGCTAATGTAAGTGAAAATGGCCAAGGAGCTGTACAGGCCCATTGGAGACACAAGTCATACAAGTGTTCCCCTGGACAGGAGCAGACAAGGAGTGCTAAGTTGAGGCTGCCGTTAGACCTGTGTAAATGCTGGTTTCAGATCAGTCAGTCCCCCAAAATTTTGACTTGTCACCACAAAGGATTGATTGTATAGCATCTTGTATTGATGACTATTGACTGCTGGACATTTGTGGGAATTGAATCATTTACTGATATCTTTTTTTGTAAAGACAGATGCCGATGAAGGGGTATGAATCAGGTTCCTTCAGAACTAGGCCTAACAGTGAGACATGAAAGGGAGAAAATGGATTTTTTGCCAAGTGGCCCTGTAATTCTGCCCAAACCTTTCTACTGAAGCAATTTAACTGAAGCAATGGACATTTTTTGTTGCTGAACTCAGACTGTATGCATCTGTATTCTTGACCGTACTTCCACATCCAAAGGAAAAACCATTTTGAATCCCATTAATTATGACAGTTATGTTAAGTGTGTGGTATTCCAGAAACATTTCTAGAACTTTCACCTCGGTGAGTGTTTACAGGGCCTAGGTGCTGTCCTGTGCTAGAGTGGGAGAAATATTGTGAGGGGGAACACTTGCTACAATAATCATATTGTGAGGGGGGAAGACTTGCTACAATAATCATATTGTGAGGGGGGAAGACTTGCTACAATAATGATATTGTGAGGGGGAGACTTGCTACAATAATGATATTGTGAGGGGGAAGACTTGCTACAATAATGATATTGTGAGGGGGAAGACTTGCTACAATAGTGATATTGTGAGGGGGAAGACTTACCACTATGATGATATTGCATGTACAGCTCAGTATTTAGTTGTTCTCACCAACCATGTGCAGAAGTTCTCAGAGAGGAAACCGTGACAGCAACCAGATGCTAATAGGCCAATAAACTCTGACAAATTCATTGGTCATACTTTTTTCTTGATTTCTGATGGGACCAAATCCTATAGCTGAAACTTTGCATGAATAAAATATCCTCCTCCTCATCGTCTGATGTTGATGAAGTAAAAGAGGAATTGGATGAAGGTTGCTGAGCAGGTTGAGTCAGACTCTATTCTGCTATTCTTGGCCAAGGTTTTTTTTGCGTTGTAAGCACTCATCTCAAGACCCTGAGGACCCCACATCATGATGGCTTTGTCACTGAGATGCTCCTTACTGCACCTCATTTTTTTTTTAGTGTGTGCGTGGGGGCTGGACTGTTGCCTCGCAAGTGCTTTCCTTTGGTGGAAGTCATTTTGCCTTTTTGCAATTACAAGTCGGATGTTGTGTCATTCTCTGAGGACGCATCCAAGTGAATTAACCATCATTGGCCTGAGAAAAGTTGAGTGCTTGGACGCCTTGGCCTTGGCAGATGCCTTAAGGCTTTCCTGCTTTGAAGGTGGGGGCACCATGACGTGGACCAATGAGTGAGCTACGCTGCTTATATGTGCACTGCATATAAAGACTATAAAGATACCTGGTATAGTTTGTTTATACAGGAACAACATCAGTATAACATTACATATGTGTAGAGATATAGAGATAGATGGAATGAATGGAGGAATCAAAAGTACCTTTGCATATATTTTAAACCTGTAATGGGAGGAACTGGAACTTGTACCTCTAACAGCCAAACCATATATTGATCAAGGCAAACAACAGCAGAATGCTCCTCAGTCCCTAAAAGACCAGCCAGATATGTTGGCTGTGTTTACCACGCTGTATGTTTTATCCTAGATGTGACCCATGTCCTGGTACAGGTGACTGATCACAGGCAGGACATAACATTGTCCCCGGTGACCTCTAACGTCCCTGTCCTCAACCCGGCTGTGTTCTCTCATACATTTCTGGTCATTATCACTTTCTTCAATGATCACAAGGTTGTCAGTATGCTGGGCCCACAGGCTCCATAACCTCATGGGCCAAACTCTGGCAGGCTTAATAGTTGTGAAAAATTGAGGGAATTTGGTTGGGTTTTTTTTGTTTTTTTGGTGGGAAAGCAAAATGCTGGGTTATGAACATTAAAACCAGGTACATGTGTCAAAAATTATTACGTCTTAAAGAAAAACCAGATCAGGTTAAAACTGAGTTTCCTTGTTGGTGTAAACCATTAAAATTTTGGATGTGGGTGCGGGATGGGGATGAGGCTTCTCCCTTTGAAGCAATTTACCCCAACTGCTGGACAATTTTTGCAATATGAACATTGTTATCCTTGTTACAATGACCACATCAGCATACTTTGAATTAGGCAAAATGTTGACTATGGCAATGTTTCTGCTCAAATTATTGCCAATGAAAAAAGGGCAGTGCTTATACAAGTCATACTGGCAGAGGAGACGAGGCCACAGGACAACACATTACAACATACTCAAAATGGCTGAACTGGACCAGGCAAAGGTCACAATGTTCAGTGGTGGAGGTGGTGGTGGTTCGACCTGTTTCACGTTTTTCAACACTCGTTAGGAACTATTGGGGAGATGACGTGCACCCTTTTATATACCAAAGGGGAAAAATATTACTCAAAATGGGAGCCTGCCACTGCTGAGAGTGAGACAGAAAGAGGGAGAGCATACTCCCTAATCACTTTTATACATGGAGAAAGAAACTTAAGCCAAAAAGACATGACAGACAGCAAGCTATAGATTTATTAAAAACTGTAAGATAAGACATTTTGAATGACAATTGTATCAGGTCCTATCATAACAGCATGCCATAGGTCAACAATTTTATTTGGCCAAGCCTGGACTGGAGAAATCTGTTGACTTAGTCTTGTTTAATGTTCTAACCAGGAGAGTGTTAATACATTTTTTTTACAAATAAAATAGAAGTGGATCTGTCCCAGCTCTCCTGCAATAAAGCTTAATTCAAATGGTGATAACATATTCACATACTAACTATTCAATAAGAGGAAATGAGTAGAGAATTGAGGCAGCTGAAACATGGAGTGTTTGTACACTGGATAAGGAGTTTGCTTCACAAGTTGGGTTTTCAGCCTCAGTTCTCAGGATGCAGTTTCTGAAGAATGGGGGGGGGGGGGTCAAGTATACTTAGACAGGTGAAAAATGTTGCCTCAGCACAAGGTACCAAAAATAAGAAAATTAAGAAATAATGGCTGGTACATGGCAAGGAAAGTAAGATGGTTTCTGCTGCACAAGTATAGGGAATAGAAACACCCTTTAATACACCAGTATGGAAAACCTTTTGACACCCCCCCACCCCCACCCACCCACCCACCCATAAGGAGTACTGTGTTAAAGGCAATGGAACAGTAACTGTTAAACTGACAACAGCTATAACCATGATAACCAAAGTGTTTGCACTATTGGAAGCCCCTATTGATAGTTTCCTTCCAAGAAGATAGTGTACACCACAAGTTGTCTACCACTGGGTCTTCACGGTGTGAAAGTGAAAGCTTCTCCTCACAGGCTCCCTGGGCAGGTAGTTCAACCTTGTGCTGGGACACCCATGAACAACATACTAGGAGGTCTAGCAGGTACAATGTATCACTGGAAGCTGTGCCTGAGACTGAGTGGTAGGGCACCAAGGGGACTGGCCTTTCATCCTTGTGTGCCTGTAGGCCTCAACATGCAGGGCTGTAACTAGCATTGTAGTCTCTGGTAAATTCATGTAATTGGTCACATGTGGGCCTGGCATTGGTGGGCAGGTAGTAGGGTATTTGCCAGCTGCTGGCGGCAGCTAGCTCAGCAGTCTTGTGTCTTGCCTGCATTGCAGGCCCTGGGTGGAGTGTTTGGCATCCTGCCAGCAGGCTCTGCTGACTAAAGTTACTGTTGCCACACTCAAACTTATATATTCCATCCACTGGAATACCTGGAGACCTTTACAGACAGGAAACATTTGATAAACTATTGAAACCATGCAGCTCCCCATGCAATCAACTCTAAAGGGCACTTAACTAAGAACCAGCAAAGTGAATACCTAACTTATGGAATGTAGTTCGAACTTTCCAGGGCCAGGGCATAATGATTGCGCAGTTAAGCTTAGCTCTTGTTGCCCGGTAGGTCACTTGTGGAGAAAGCTATGAAAAGTAACTCCTTCCATCCATGGGTACTTTTCCATGTTTGTAAATTTCCTTGTGACGGCATAGTACCTTGTAATTGTACACAGGCATTTTCAAGGTGATAACCATGTCAACAACTACAGAAATAGCTACGTGTGCATTTTCTTGTGTCCGCTCTCAACTCATTTGCTTTGCAATGCTGTGTTATGGCCACTCCAGCAAGTGTACTAATTCCCTTGAAGTACCATGGAATCGCATTGTGCGGTCCTGGTGGTAGAGGCAGGTACTATGAGTTCGTAAGTCTGGTATTCTCAGATGAAAACTGTGATTTACCCATGCAGGGCTTTAAGTGTACAAAAAAAAAAATCCTGGGTGGAGAGTAGCTTTTATTGTGTACTTAAGTGGCCAGCATACTGAAGACAAATCAATCATATCTGGATTTTTCATTGTGTGTGCAAAAGTAATAAATGACATTTAAGATGACAGGTCTAACCTAACAGCTTGCAGCCTACAGATTCATAATATTTGCTTTATTGTCAATATTCAGGACAAATTTCACAAATCCCAAACTGTATGCAACAGATTCCTAAATGGGGACTGTCCAGGAAGGTCTGTGATGGTTTACAGTTCCTATTCATGGCAATGAAGTTTGTTGCCTGTAGGTGGCACTACTAGTACATATGTCTTCCTCCTGGTTTCCACCAGTTACAGGTAGAGGCACCTGGAAGCATAAAAAACCTGCTTGATTGTTTGGTTAAAAAAGTCCTGTGATACTGAAAGCAGGGGTTGTCACCATGGAGATCAGTGTATCATCTAACATGCCTTATTTGAAATCACTAGAACCATAACACTGTGGTCTGGCATGCTAGACAGAATAGGACCATAATATCGTTTAACCCTCTCCTCGTTGAATTAAAACTGAATCAACTGCTATCCCTTAGTATGGGTTGGGTGCTAAGCATCATGCCCATCCCAAGGAATGCTGTTGACCTGGGACATGTGTGACTTTGATAGTTGTCTTCTACATTTCTCTTTCATTTCTTCCCTTTTTGGGGAGGGGGGTTCTGTTGAATTGGTCAGAAAGACTGAAGCAGCTGATATTTTGACATTTGACCACCAGCTGGTTTTGGTTGGTTTAGGAGTAAAAAGGTTAACTTTAATCCACCTGAAGAGAAGGATTAACATTTGAAATATTTACTAGCACATTAAGTTTGTCATGCTAAATGCCCAGACCTGTTACACATCTTTTTTTTTTTTTTTTTTACTTTTTATGCATTTTGTTTTCTTTTTCATTTTAAGTGTTTTTTATTCTTTTCATTGTGTTGTTAACAAAATATGTTTCTTTGACAGTCTCATTTTACTGGACTAGGAAAGCTATGCCTAAGTGCAGTTTCACCATGCACTACCTAGTTGAGCAATTCCCCAGTAGATGGTTCCTCTTTCAGAACCATTGGGAAATTTTTTTTCACCAGGTCTCATCTGGATAAGTGACATCTACTGACCACAGAATGAACTACCCTCAGAGACAACACAGCAAACAATTTTGTAGTTTTGGAGTCTACTTGTAAATTAAGTAAATGCAAGTCAGATCCAGAAAATGCCAAATGATCCCAAGTAAAATTAACTAACTTGATAGCTGGATTCCTTTGTACAAGTGGATAAACCTGTGTCATGGAACTATAGACAGAACCCAGTGACTGCTGCTACCCCTGTACTGGCATCAGTGAAAGGCACCAGATACAAAAAGTCTTACATCATAACTTGCATAGTATGAAAGGGGTATAAATATAAATCACTTTGTCTTAGTGAATGCAACCTTGGTCCCGTGAGAACAGCACCACAAAGGTTCAGAATGTGTGTGGAGATAAATGTAAAGACTGGGGGGACTGTCCTGATGTGGTGATCGATGTCAAACAGCCGCAACAGATGACAGATGAAGCTCCATAAATGGATGTTACCAGGGTTTTACCGTAAATGATTGCAGATGTGACGATGTTGCAGGAAAGCTGTGACATAAGTCCAGTTACCTGTGGCAGTTAGCCAATGTAAAGTATTGCAACACAGAGTAATGAGACATAAAACAGCCTGCCCTGATCTGTCTTCTGTGTACAGTTGATGTAAAGGTATGGTGAAAAACTTTTTTGTTAACATAATTTTTGTTGTTACAATTTGTCATGATGGATGCATATTATTGTCTTCTTTTGTTTTTTATAATGTGATATGTACACACACTGCTTTGATAATGTATTTGTGTGTTTTTAATGTCAAGGCAGATTTAGGTACACAGAGTGAGCATATTTTCTTTCATTTTTTTTTTTTTTCTTTTTGGGGGGTGGGGTGGGGTGGGGGGTGGCGGAAGGAGCAGGTTTCAAAAATATATGTAAACTTTTTGCTGGAAAAAACACATCTAGCCGAAAATGGTCATGTGTTAATCAAAATGTGTTAACAAATTCACTGAAATATATGCTGAATTTATTTTTGCTCTTCTTTTAAGGTAAATCTGTTTGAAGTTAAAAGTCTGGGGAGTGGAATTAAAACAGGAGGCAGGAAACCAATTATATACATTTGAATACTGTAAATTACTTTATTTTTGCATGCATAAATTTTCACGTTTTATGTGTTTTTGACATTTCACTGTAGTTTTAATTTCACTGTTTTGGACATAATTCCTATTCAAACAATGTTGAAATACTATTTCACTGTGTTTTTATTTTCATGGTTTTGTGTCATCAGCGAAGTAAGCAAAAATAAGTGTTCATCAGCGAAGTAAGCAAAAATAAGTGTTCAGCAAAATTAAAGCGATATGCAGTATTTGTTTCTTGTGAACAAAACTACCTTGAACATGCAGATATTTGTAAAATTACTGTACACATGCAGGTAATCATAAAGTATATTAGACCTACACACAGATATATTAATAAAGAAATTGTGCACATTTAAATTGTAATGAAAAAATACTTTACACACACAGGTATAATAAAAATCTATACATTTACAGGTATAAAAAGTCTGTGCACATACAGGTACTAAAAGTACATGCAGGTAATGATAATGACACTCTACATTGAGGTATCAATAAAACACTGTGCACAATTTTGTAGGTATGTACAAAAAATCTCTTGGACTTGCTTAGCAGGTTAAAAAAGTGAGTTTTGAATGAAAGCTGCCTTAAACTGATTGATTGTACAACAGGTGTACACTGCCAGTAATTATCAGTGACCTCTGCGTCAAAACTAGGCTGACAGTCAGATATTACATAAATGTGTTGTTCGGAAGTCAAGCAATTAAGGTGATTCATGCGAAACAAGTTTGAGGCCAAAGGTCACATTTCTGTTACTTTTGATTTAAAAACAAACAAAACAACAACAACAAAAAAACAGACAAAAACCCCACAAAAAGCTACTTACATTGTAGTTGTCAATGTTCAGTAATCTTTGGGATATTATGAGCAGTGTTTTATTGTCTACAGATTTACTTCATTTTGCTGTATTTTTGTGTTTATATATTTTTTTATTTTATTCATTTATTTATTTTTTTTTTTTTTCGTATTGTTTCACTGATGGAACAACACTATGAAAGTAAAAACATAATAAAATTTAGGGTTTTAACATGAGTTTAATCAAAATTAAGTGTCCAGAACAGTGAAATTTGAATCTCAGTTAAATGCCTGAAATGGAAAAGGCTGTGAAAATCTTTTCACTTGAAAATAAGTACATTTAAAGCATACAAAAATTCATTTAAGTTTGTATATGAATTCAGTACTTCATTTACGCTTTCCCAGTGAAAAACACAAAGCTGTCAGATTCTATATTTACACCTATTTTTAATGCTTTCTTTAAAAAAAAGGTAAGTGTAACTACCTGAAAACATTACAAAAACACCAGCTTTAAAGGTTGATTGTCAATGCCACAGCTGTCCTCTGCTCCATGATATTCCAGCAAAGTGGTGTTAACTCTTCCAGTGCCAATCATGACTAAAGTCAATCTACTTACGTCAAACTAGTCTGAATTATCCTTAGGATCCCAGATTCATATTCCGCATAAAAGACCTTTCATTGAAGTACCAGTATGCCTATAGTTCCAGAGAGAATATATCTGGTCAACAGCTTTTCTCGGTGTGCATTGGGCACATTGCGCCCAATGTGCACCAAGAAAATCGGTTAACTCAGTCCAAAATTTTGCACTGAAAGGGTTAAGTATATCAACCCATTGTCTTTAATTGTACCATAATCACCCAGCAATTGTGGAGTCTGCAATTCTTGTCAATTGGCTTTAATGTGCCAAGCACAAACAAATCGCACTTTAAGTGTCAAGGGAAGGTGTCATGCATATAGTCAACTGAAGTCCTGTCAGTTTTATGGTGGATTAATAGGCAGAATTTGAGGAGGTTCAACCCATCCTTCCTGAAAACTGGCCCAAACCGGCTGATGGTTTAGTGTCGTCTGCTTTGATGTTTTTGACTAGCTTCAACATCAATGGAAAACAGTTTGAAAGAGAATTGTAGATGAGACCTTTCAGGATAATGTGTTTCTTAGGTTAACAACTTTCTTTATTTTTCTTGGGTTGGGTGCCTTACGGTGCAATCCATACCAAAGAAAGCTTGTAACTGAGTCTTATTCTTATTGTAAAGGGAAATTTGTATCATTCTGTCCACCTTTTGGCAGGTGACATGCTTTATAAAAGTTAATTGTAATAGTAGAATATATAAAGGAAACTCGTGTTTCAGTCATGGGATTTCCAGAGAAAGACTGGTCTACCGTGACTTTGTTTACAACATAACAAGTACTCTCTCACCTCGAACAGTAACCACACACCAATAAAATATATCAGCCATGTGAAAGAGAAAAAAAAATGCTGTTAGAGGAATGACAGGTAGATTGTAAAAAGTCCTGGTGCAGTTCAGTACCCATGGTATGACTCAGTCATTTATTTTAAGGTGAACATAGAAATAAATACAACCAAGTAAATGCTCTGTGATTGCCATAAAGTGGAATTTGCTCCATAAACTGTATTGAGGTGCAGTCATGTTTGACGAAGCTGTTCATGTTTGGCAGTTTATGTGTTGATGTGGTCCCAGGACATTTACAGCCTGTGTGTACTGTACATGTTAATCTAAACCACAAGCTTAACCTTCCCAGGACAACTTTTGTTGTGTCTTAAGATGGGGGGGGGGGGGGGGGTGGGGGGGTTACGGGACCATACTGGGCATTTTTATTTGCTGTACTTATGTACTGGAATCCCTTTTAATTTCCGTACTTTGTACGAATATTTTGTTATTTTCTGTACCTTGTGCTAGGGCAAAAGTATTTTTTGTACCAGCATACCAGAGACCCCCTTTGGAATGCTGAATGCTTTGGGGATAAGTTTACTAAGATAAATGTCCTAAATCAACATATCCCGTTTCTTAATTGATTGGGGGGGTGGGGGTGGAGGAGGGTAGATACAGTATGGTTCTAAAATAAAAAAGTTGTTGACTTGGGTATGTTGGCGGCACAGTTAGATAGAATAAGAGCAAAATAAAATTAATAAAATGATAGAAGTGAAAGATGTGTTTATCAAGATAGTTCATCATTTATAGCATATTCATCAACAGGCCTCAAAATGGCTTTGTTTTTCATGTGATCCAAACAGGGCCAGTTGCTTTCCATTGAGTAGATAAGAGGGATCAGAGAAAAGTGTGTACACTTGGATATAATGCCACACCTAGAGAGCTGGCCGCTCGCTGCCAGCATGGTATACAAACAGTCAACTGTGTCTGGCCTGCCATGAATTGCCAGCTTCCAGAAATGGGGTAATTAATCCTTATTGGTTTACTCCTCCCCTGGGCCCTCATTGACACCTCACCCACTACTCTGTAAACACCATGCTGATGGTAACCCACTGTGATAACAGGCTCTTGAGGGGTACAGTATGCCCCACATGCATGCACATCTCCAGGGACAAAGGGGGGGGGGGGCACTTCTGAAGCATCACAATATTGGGAACTTCTAAGCACTTACACAAAGAAATCAATGAAGCATAGTTATGGGAATCTTTAAGGCCTACAATTGTAAATCTCCATGCACCTGAAAAGAATTAGTCAAAGTAACAAGTGGCTTGAAAAGTAGGTCAGACTAATTAAGTGACATAGCCTACGGGCAGGAGATCCAGTCATCAGGGGCAGTTGGTCATTGGAGATGCAGCACTAAGGTCTCATCTGGCCATTGTCATGCAATACATGTGAGATCCGCTCTGTGGAATTAGACAGTAGACACCACTTGGTGGTCAAGACGAGGGTCAACCGCCAGCACCTAACGGAAACTTTTAATTGGACTTGTCTGAGATTTTTGAAGTTGTTGGTGACAGCTGAGCGTGGGCACACAAGGCAGGTGTGCGTTGTGACTGTGTCAACAGTCATATCATACACGGCATGTTTACAAGTTGACATCACCAAGTTTTGACAAAGTTTTCTTGTGTACATCCACGTGACAGTAGATGTCGTAGAAAGTTGTTGGATACCGTACATAGGACTGGAGTGTAACTTAGTGGATAGAGTCATTACAGTCCTTTTACCTGGTCATTATTCAGCCTGTGGGGGAATTGCTGATTAATTCCCTTCGCTTATGGAAAATTCAAAAGGCGCATATTACAAAGGGGACGCACCTTAAGCTGGTAAGTACAGCATTTATACTAAGAGTCTTACACCAGTCCCCAGTTCAACCTGTCTTCAGTTATTTGACTTCTCTGAGACCTGGTGATTACACGGTTTCTAAACAAAATGATTCAATTCCATTCTTTTAAACCAACTTATTGAATTCTGTGGTTGTACAATACATACATATATATACGTTTAAGCCCATAAGCTGTCCAATGGTACGAAACAGATAAAACTGGAAGACAAACCATTTCGGAGGTTTATGGGCCAGTTCATGTCGAAAGAGTTCCTTGTTGTATGTCTGGGTAAGTGGGAATGAGAGAGTGGGGCCAACCACACGTCAGCTGAGATTTCCTCATTGTCACCTGTATTTTACACCTACACCTAGCCATATCCCAGGTCTGCCTCAAACAGATGTAAGACCAAAGCAAGCATTAGGCACTTAAGTCTTGCTGAGCTGTGTAAATAATTTCACTTCTTATCATTACCTCAGCATACTGGTGAATAAATACCAAACTGTCTAATTGAAAAAAAATGGGTCATGTTATGATATGGATTTGTGACTTGATGCTACAAGGCAGCTTATCTTAACAGTTCCTGGTCCCTTGATTTGTCAGAAAATATTTGAAAGGAGCCGTTGAGTACTTTGGAAGCTGTTAAGTGCTATCTGTGGTAGGTTATCAGTGTAATACGTGACAGACAACAAGGCCAGCAGTCAGGCAGTCAGGACCACTTCCATGAGTCCACTAAATATCACAGTCTCTCCTCATAATATTTTAATGATAAGTAATTGTAGATTATTGTTGAAATTTATAAGCAGGCTCGAGCAGGCAGTTTGGGGTTTGAGGGCATAGGGGTTAACCCCTCAATCTAATTAAATAAGTCAAAACTCACACTGTTTTTATCCGCCTATTATCTGATCAAAAAGAGAAACTATGATGGTCCAGGGCATTCATATTCCGTGCAACAAACTGAGCCAAACATTATATCAGAATTACCATGTTTTGCATAGTTTACATGTGA
>OZ026613.1:100270415-100400415 GCA_964020975.1 Hermodice carunculata
GGGGCTGAAGTGCTGCCTCCCAGGGTTGTATGAGGCAGTGGGATATAAATGAAGGCCGGATGGGGCTGGCTTTGCGACCATACTGTGTACCTTTTTGATGGGGTATTCACTAGTTAACAAGTAGCATGGCATATGTCTCTCAATTCTGACATCAAGTAATTGAAATACTGAGACAGATGCGCACAGTGAAGTATCATGTCTGGAGGTTGGTTTGTTTTCTTTCATCTTCAAATGCTATTGGGTATAGTTGCTGCAAAAGGATGTTGATGGAATTTCTCTGGTATCATCATGGTTTTTGTTTTGGTGTAGAGGAAGTTGAATGGTTCAGGCCAGCTATTCAAAGGCAGTGGCCCATGTATGATGATGACGTATTTGTGATTCGGTTGGGATTACTTTTAAATTTTACCGGTCATCCTACCAGGATGTAGGGAAAACATTGTGGAATGATCTATGAAGGTTCTCCTTGTTTACGCCCAAGTGGGGACCACAACAAAGGAATGGAAGATGTTGAAAATGACTTTGGCCCTTGGCCCATGAATTATGTACATGTATATCCATAAATCACATACATATCTTGGCTACATCGTTGATGAAAGTGCTTTTTGGGGTCACAGAATGAATGTGTTTTTGACCCATTTGTGCCATTGGGGGTAATTGAACAAAAAAATTGAAGATGGTAATTTTTTAAAAATTATAGTGTCAGTGCATGGATATTTTATGTTTTGATAAAATATAATTGCAGTATCTCGATTTGAGGTATTCATATTTCAACATTTTGTCTTACCAACTGTCAAAAACTTAACTCTAACATATCCTTATGCAGCTTTCTCTTATTTTAAATTACCAGAAATAGTCCAGTATCATAAATGTGTTCTCTCTCTCTCTCTCTCTCTCTCTCTCTCTCTCTCTCTCTCTCTCTCTCTCTCTCTCTCTCTCTCTCTCTCTCTCTCTCTCTCTCTCTCTCTCTCTCTCTCTCTCTCTCTCTCTCTCTCTCTCTCTCTCTCTCTCTCTCTCTCTCTCTCTCTCTCTCTCTCTCTCTCTCTCTCTCTCTCTCTCCCCAGCAAGAGGATGCTGAGCGAAGCTGTTTTCATGGTGGCCATAGGGTTCAGATTTAATGTTCAAAATTGTCCATTGGATGAAATTCAACCATTCTTTCGTGATTTCAGTATCATTGACAATATTTTAACACATCTCATTGACATTATGTAAGCTGGCCAGCTTCCATAGACTTCCATGATTCCTGCAGCAGACTATTCCTGACAATTTGTACTTGTGTGAGTTGATTTGCCTACATAGTACATGTACTATTAGGAAAGTTTAAAATTTTGAAGTATGAATAATTCTTTGATGACACGATGCCCTGGCCATTGTTGCACAATAACTGATAAAACGTTAAGAGACAAACTGTTGAGCTCCTTTGCAGGTGACAAAAAATCTTGCAAGCTGTGCAAAATGAAACTTATTGTAGTGTACTTTGTGTAAGGCAGTAATGGATGCTTCATCATTTAGAGTTTTACATCCCAGCACAGGGAGGGCGGCCTGTAGTCTGGGGTGACAAACAGGTATTTATGTACAATAGATACTTGCCACAGTAGTAATACGGCAAGTCCTGACCTCCTCTGCAGCCTGTCAAACCTGGTATAAATCACAGGTGGTTTTTAATTACAGGTAAGGTTAACATAGAAGCAGGAGTCCTATGTCCTCAGTTGATAGTGTGGAAAGGTTGAGCAGTCTCTCATGAGACATGGTCTTCACAGCAACCCCAGGTGGATTCCAGACAGCGATGACAGCAGATATTACTCTGTCTGTCATTGGCTTTTGATGCCAGCACTTTGTTATCTTCAGAAAAATTCATTTGTTGGGTTTTACAGTTCAGACAGTTTGGTTTAAAATATTAATTGTGGATGTTAACATTTATGATTGTATATTTACAGGTTGGAGAGGTCAGGCAGTGCAAAGGGTGGCTTCTCCAGATTGGCACGCAGGCTTAGTCAAAAGGAGAGACGTAACAACGAAGAGAGGAAGAAGGCCTTGCGCCAGCGTTCAGTTAGTTTAGACTGGTAAGGACTAATTTGCCTTTATTTCTAAAAACTTTGGCCAAGTGTGATGTCAATTCTGCATTATCGGGTCATGGCCACGTTGCTCGTTTTCCTACTGATGTACAATGATAACACTGAGACTGATTATGCACCAGACCTGTATCCAAAGTAATTCTCTGGGATATCAGAATTAAAGATGTGCTGATGCCCTTTGACCCAAAAAAAACTGACCAAAACCAGCTGGATGCAAAGTGTCATTCTGCTTCAATGTAATTTGCGCTTACCTCCATCATTAATGAAAAGTATTTTCAATTAAAAGTGTTCATAAGACCCGTAAGAATAAACTGCTGAAAGCTGATGGATAGCTCTCTTTGGCCAGTTATGTGGTCTATCCAAATAGTGTGCCTATGTACAACAACAGCTTTCTAGGGTGTGGGTTGGGCAATAATGCAAACACTCCTAGTGCATTACATGCAAAAAATAATTAGAAAAATAAAATTAAATTAAATAAATTAGTTAATTAATTATTAATTAATATTGTTTGGAGAAAATGAAGAAGTAGCGTGGCACAGCCAGAGTTAATTCAGTAGACAGGTGGTACTTGTGGATACCTGATGACCAGGGCTTTAGTATATTGTGCAGGAGTACAAAGGAGAATAACAACAGCTGTCTGTACCATTATCAGGGTGTCCTACAACACATGGTCTTATTAATGTTGAAATACTGGCTGGGTGCAAAATAACATGTCAAACAGTTGTCCTTTGACTAAACACATGCTGAAGTCTGGTCATCTTTATAAATTAACACATATAGTATGCTTCCCTATTCATGTGCCTACTGGCTTTTACAAGAACTCAACAGACATACAATTTCCTGACAGACTTAAGTGATTAGCAGTGTTCTAAAGCTTATTTTTTCCCCCAGGGGAGGCACTGTCCTGATGATTTCCTGGGTCATGGTATCTTGAAAGATCTCGTATACATTTCTCATTCAAATTGTTTCTCATTGTTGTTGCTGTTGTTGAAATTAGTCAAAAACATTGAAGCAGATGGCATTTGCCATCATCCACAGTGTTTCCGTTAACCCCCAAATGGGGGTATTTTACCCTTTCAAAGCCTGAAATACCCTCTGATAAAATTCTAAAGGGTCACAGGGTTTGTTTATTTACATGTAAAATTGTTGAAAATCCTGTCTCTTCACCTGAATTTCCATACTTGTGACCTCCTGAAAAAATCCTAATGGAAACACTGATCCAGTTTTGATCCATTGCAGACAGAAAGAGTTATATTTACGTCCGCCATCTTTTTATTGTGCCCACTTCTTCAACATTTTTGGTTTGTATGCTATAACCCTGAAAAAATTTGATGTAACTTGGTAGGATTATGTGTGTTGGTAAGACCTAGGTTGGCTCATGTTTGGGTGACATAGACCTAATTCTCAAGTTCACATTATATTTACCATCCCCCTCCCCCCACCCACACACACACACAAACAAGCAAACAGATTTTTTAAAAAGTATATCTGCCACAGTCTAACCTGCTTGAGAGACAAAATTGTTCCTCTGGGGGACATTTGATTGCCTCCAAAGCAGACCCAAGCTGCATATTTTACCACAGAACTTGGTTTGCTTTGCAGGCAAGACATTTGATTTTGTTATGCAAAATTAGCAAATACCAGTTTGTAATTGTTCTATCAAGCAAAACCAGCATGTGATTCCTCACAACAGGTTTCGCTTGATACTTTAATTTTATTGTGCCTTTGTCCAGTCGTTTGTTCTGTCAGTGTTATTCCACAGAAGAAATTGTAGCTTGCGTCAAGCTTCTGCCAGTCACCAGCCGCGCATGATACCAAGGAGGGTAGAGAGTCTCTTCCCTCCTTGATGATACTGACAACTCTACTGGGAATTGTGAACAGCCTCTGTGTGGACATGCAATCAGTAATATTGCTGTCCTTATGTCAATTAAAGTTACTTCCACACAAAAGACAACACAATTAATTAGTGACTAAAAACATATAAATGAAGATTCAACAATTATAAGGAATAGGAAAGATCTTACAGACATTTTTTGTTGTTGAAAATCTTTTTCATCAGTGATGATGAAATTGGATAGTATGGATTTTTGTTCAAGGTAACAGTGTATCAGGTGGATGTGAATACAGAATGGTTTTGGTTTTAAGAGTATGGGAGTCTATTTTAATGGTTTTGGTTTTAAGAGTATGGGAGTCTATTTTAATGGTTTTGGTTTTAAGAGTACGTGGAGTCCATTTTATCACTTTTGTAATTCTCACACTGCAAATTACTCCCCTATGATTGGTGAAGACTTCCAAGAATCTTTCAGACTGTACATGTATAATGTAAAAAGTACATGTGTTCTGAAAGTAGACTTTCTTAAGATAAAATAAACTAAACACAGGAACAAAAATGAGGATACATTTTCTGTATTGCTCTCATTTTAAACAAATGTTAATTTTGAACATAGGTTTTGTTAACACGTCAGTTATACGTAAGCTGGGGTATTGTGCGGATCATGTGTGTTACTGTGTGCAGCTGTATACCGGCAGTCAACTCCTCAAGTTAAGCTACGCCAACCAAAACCTTCACAGCTGAAACAACTTGTGAGGACCTTGGATGAGTTGCTGCTGGTGACCTTGACCTCTTTTTCAAGGTCACAGGCATCAACATAGAAAATCCTCGTATGCAATATCCACACCATTGAAAATGCAAGAGTTGATATGCATAGTTTTTATGTTTTTTCCCACAAAGCTGTCTGTATAGCTGGGAACTACTGATATCAGTAAGTTATAGGTCAAACGCACTAATCACATAATTTTGTATTCTTATCAGATTAATTTACCTCAGCTCTCATTTACATGTGTGAACACTATATCAAATTGAAATTAATAATTAAATGATATGAGGGTTATATACCCCTACATCAGATTTCCCTTAATAACAAAAGGAGGAAAATCCATGAATGTTTAAGAAAACAAAAACATGGTTTAAAATTAATGTCTGACAAAAATGACATTGATATACATGATGGGCCCTTCATTAATTTCAATCATCTTTATCTTAATCTGTCTCTATTTGCTGTTTGAAATTTGCATCTTCAAAATATATACTTTTAGAATATATACTTTAATTTGGTTTTTAGCACCAGAAACATAAAACCTGTGAAACACAAAATGTCAGAAACAAATCCTGTACACTGCCTGGACCCTTAAAACTACCCATACACATGTGAAACTATACCTTCTCTGTCACCAGGTGGCTCTGCTGTGTATGCTCAGGACAGTTGAACTGGTGGCATGGATGCTGTTCGAATTTTGGCAGATGTGGTCATGTTATATTTTACATCAATTTTCCAAAGTACACTGAAACTTCATAACAATGAAACTCAAATATCCAATATATTTGCTAAATAACACAAGTTTTTGAGGACTTAAAGTCATACTCCTTTGTAATTTTACTCATTTATCTGACATATTCAGATATCTGACACATTTTGCAGGGAATAGATGTGTCATCATATGGAAGTTTCACTGTATGCACATATTGAATTCCCCCCCCCCCCCACTGTATTCTTATTTTGGTGTTTTGAGCCTTTTACCGAATATATATTCATAGCAAGTACCTTTTTTTTCCTCTGTTATAATGGTGTTGACTATCAACATGATCACCAGTTAGACGTTAAGGGAAAAATGAAAAAAAAAAACAAGAAACATGAGTGGTGTAACATGAAATGCTAGCATTATACTTATGTCAGCTTGACCAAGTCAGCATAAATCATACAGCAGTAGATACAGATTTATCATCATCATCATCATCATCATCATCATCATCATCATCATCATCATCATCATCATCATCATCATCATCATCATCATCATCATCATCATCATCATCATCATCATCATCATATCTGTGTATGAGTTGCACCTATTGTTCTTTGTTATCTATTGTTTGTAAAAATATGGCAAACATTAGGTACAATTTGTGATTTATGGTCAGAAAAATTAAGGATGGTAAAGAGCCTAATTGTAAGTTTCATTCTGATTCTTCATATTTTATCCATTATTGTCAATTTCAAATTTTGTCTTCATAGAAGGTGGGGTATTTTTCAGAAGTCCAGATTTATTGAACAGATTTTTGCAGGTTGAAATCATACACCTTTGTTAGGAAAAAAATGTCTGGTTGACATTTCAACATTCAGGTGCAAAGCATGTAGGGTTACATTTAATGGATTTTAGCTCCCATATGAACTACGATTTACCAAGGATAAAACATTATAGGGCTTTAAGCAAGTAGCTTGGAAATGCGTGATACAGTGGTATCTTATCTTGAGACCAGTTCACCTGTAAGCAATCACATATTTTTTGAAAGACTACCTTTTCAAGACAGTAGAGTCCCATCTATTTTTCTTCAGTTCACCTGTATTTAAAGACTATCTTCAAAGCAGACCCAGTTTTTGGTGGCAGAAGTGGCTGTATAACTAGCAAGTACTACGGTATATAATATACCATCCCATGTACATGTAAGTAAGCAATTAGTCATCCTCAGATTTTCAAGCAAAAACATGTGGCTAAATAGCCACCATGAGGCAGTGGAATTTCAGTTCAATGGTCTTATCAGTGACAGTTTGAAAATCATGTTCATGAATTTTCGAGTGCATGATCTTTAAAGAATGAAAGTCATTTTTGAAGAGATTGTATATAATACAACTATGATTTTTCTGTTAACCCATTCCCCCTTGAATTAAGACTGAGTCAACAGCTTTCCTTGGGTATGTGATCTTGATAAGTCTCATGTACATTTCTTAGTCAAATTATTTTTCATAACTGTTGAAATTAGTTGAAAACACTGAAGCAGACGACATTTGACCACCAGCCGGTTTTGGCCGATTTAAGGGGGGAAGGGTTAAAGATTAACCCTTTTGGTGCAAAGCTGGAGGCTGAGTGAACAGTTATCCTTGGCAAGCTTTTGCTACAAAAAGCAAGTCATCTAAGAATGCTGTTGATCAGGAACATGCCTGATTTATCTTAAAATGCTGTAGTTCTGCAGTACTCAATAAAAGGGTCTTTTTGGAGGGAACTTGAATCTGGAATTAATAAAATAATTCAGATGAGCACAGTTAACCCTGGTTGTGATAAGCACAGGTAGAGGTAAACTGGCTCATGTAAACACATAGGCCTGAATCCAGATGAATCCTGATATCAAGAGGCCTTGACAGAATTTTCAACAAAAAACAGAAAAAAATCCTGCATTTGGTGTATGCATTAAGAAAGAATTTAAGCTATTTGGGGTTTGTTTGTTTTTTTGTTTTTGTTGTTTTTTATGTTTTTTTTTTCTTCAAAATTTTGTGTCAGTCACCTTTCCTAATTTAGGAATCATTTAGGTGTCTACTGAACCAGATGTATGCACCTTGTTGCATAGGCAGCATAATACTTCTTTTTTTCCAGATCGACAGAGAACTCACCGGTGCTTGTCACTTTCTCTCAAAAACAGATTTAGCAACCAACTTTAGTAAATGTGGTATATTTGTTTCTTTTTCAGTGGTGATGGGCGACGCCCATTGATGTGCCCTGACCAGGAAAATCGTGCACGAGAAGACAGAGCATCATCCATTCCCAGTTCGCCTAGTCTACCTGTCAAACTGGGGCACTCCACGGCAAGTGGGTCTTCATCCCCCAACCTGGCTGGACGACTTTCAAGAAGGGCTTCGTGTAAGTTTTATGATATTCCTCTGGATGCATAAAATCATTGAAAAGACTATTAGTGCCAGGATTTTTGTTCAAACCAGCTAGTTAAATTTTCAGGCATAGCAGCTAGGAGAGGAGAAAATGCAACATTTTTCTGATGAACAAGAGGAAACAGTGGGACATTATTATGACAGGCTCACTTTGTGAAGAGGGTGCATCTTTGATGTGTGTTAGTAAAGGGTCGCTCATTATGCTTGAGGGTGATAGAGTGAACCCTCATTATTATGACACTCATTATGCCTAAGGGTCATGGTGAACCCTCATTATGACACTCAATATGTTTGAAGGTGATACAGTGAGCCCTCTTTATTGTGACACACATGATGGTTGAGGGTGATACAGTGAGCCCTCTTTATTGTGACACACATGATGGTTGAGGGTGATACAGTGAGCCCTCAATATGACACATGATGGTTGAGGGTGATACAGTGAGCCCTCATTATGACACTCATTATGTTTGAGGGTGATACAGTGAACCCTCATTATGACACTCATTATGCTTGAGGGTGATATGGTGAACCCTCATTGTGACACACCATATAGTCGTTTATTTCATTTTTTAGAATCATCCCAATAAAGGACATAAACGATTATAACAAGAGACATTGTGATAAACTATTTACTGAAAGAGTCAATAAAATCTTTGCAAAACAAAGTTCAATCTATGATATTCCAATCGTAGTGAAGCAAATAGATAGTAATGTTATAGGAAAATTACATGCTCATAGCTTACAAGGTTTTTCGCTGTATATTAAAAGTAATTTTTGAATAATTATCAACATAGTTGTAATATATATTACTGCTATATTTATCAAAATAATCAATAATTATATTTTCCCACCCACATTGTGTGTCTAAATTATATTTTATCCTACAGTTTTTTTCCACATTTACTGTTTAAGTAATTGCCATCTGCATTGTTTTAATTGTTTAAGGCCTAAAGGTGGCTCCTATGAGAGCGACATGTATTTGTCTTACTAGGAGTCCCCCTAGTGACATCAATTTATATTGTGTACAGATATCTTCATATTGAAAACATCATTGTATTGATTGGCTGAAATAAATGAGTTCTGATTTCTGACACTCTAATATCCCACTTATTCACTTGACCACCCAGGTTTTGAGGGATTTAAAAGCTAAGTTTCTGTGCTGTTTGACCCATTCATCTGACATATTCAGGTTATCTGACACATTTGGCAGGGAACAGATGCTGTCATTATGGTGAGGTTTCACTTTCTTCACTGTCACATATGACAGGCATATGCCATAAGACCTTGCAGGCTCAGCGTATAATGGAGAGCGTCCTATGTCACTGAAGCATGTTTATATTGTAAGCAAATGTTGCTTTGACATATATCATTCTTTTGTCTCACAGCTGGCAAGTCAAGGAAGACCAGCCTCGACGTCGAGGGACTCGGAAATAAGGCAGACAAACGCAAGAAAAGTGCACTTGATATTCAGGGTAAGTGTTGCTTAATCAGAAGCTGGAGAAGACTTTGCTCAAACTTGGTACAACAACCCCAATAACTTGAATAAGGCAGACCAATGATTACTTTTGGACCACGTAGCTGTCATACACATGTACATCTGTGACAAGGTGCATGTTGCAGTGAGCTCTTTCGAGATGCATTTTGCTGTAGATGTACATGCCTATTGAACTAATTATACTGGCAATGCTGGTCTGTGGATATGCGTTCCTTGCATGTAATGCTTTAGCTGCCAAATGGACTTTAGACCAAACAATGGCAGTTGAAATGAAGCTCCTGTGGCAGAATGAAATTAAGGAAAGAAAAAGGTGAGTGACAGCTGAGGGGGATCCATTCTCCGAGCACTAACTGTTTTCTGCTATACATCATTCATGTGAATACTTAATTATGTAAAACCAGGAATGTTCTTATGTAAATTTTTTTTCTACTTTCAGCCTTGTTTGATGCAGTAGAATTGCAAGATTTAGACCTGGCACGCAACCTAGTGGAAAATGAATCCTTAGACCTAAACAGGTGGGTGTATTCATAGGGAAAAAATACTATGTCTGTGATGCATGAAGAATATCAGTTACTCTATGCAAGAGCCCTGGGGACAGAAATATACACCATCAGATAAGAAATTAACAGTAACATGCCCATCTGGAACACTTTGAAATATCATAAGCCAGACTTCGGTGGCAGTAGAATATCAACATCCAGTGTGCACACAGATTTAGGCCAGGTCACGCTGACAGCCCAGTCACTGCACGCACAACACTTCACCAGATGCAGTGTGCCTGGAAGCCATAAATATGGATCAAGATGTCCAGGAGTGGGGAGGGGAGGAGGGCTGCTGCCAACGTGACAACATTTTGAACAATTAGAGTGAAGATAGTACATTCTTGTGCATTAGTGTCAAACCTTGTACGTAAAAACAAGTGTATGGAAATACCTGTAATCTAATGTAGGCACGTGATAATTTATTGTAAATTTAAATTTTGATAGCTGTATTTGGGAGGTCAGGAGACTTTCAATAAAAACACATGTTTTTGGGAAGTATTCCAATAATTTGGCAGTTACAGTATTATTTTAAAAAAATACTCCAAAATACTGCATGAGGATTTTTAATTTTATCATGGGCGTATTGGTAACTGAAATAAAGATCTTTTTATAGTGAGTTTGAATTTGTGATTTGCTGTATCTAAATATATGTACTGTAATATTCATCAGTAGTGTTGAATGAATGAACGTTTGTTCATTCTTTATTATATACTGATCATTAAATACCCATGCAGAGGAGTTATTATTATTATTATTATTATTATTATTATTATTATTATTATTATTATTATTATTATTATTATTATTATCATTATCATTATCATTATCATTATCATTATCATTATCATTATCATTATCATTATCATTATCATTATTATTATTATTATGAGATATTCTTTGTAAAGGCCATTGGTGGTTGCAAATTTCTACCCTATCAATTCCAGCTAAAAGGTTAGAGTGATTTTATACTATAAATTGACAACATTAGAGTTGACAGGATGTTCGGGTGTTTGGTTGCAGTGTAAATGCAGAGGAGCTGACCCCGCTGGACATCGCTATTCTGACCAATCATGTTCCTATGGCCAGAATGCTTCTCTCCTATGGTGCCAAAGAAAATCCAAGATGTACGTAAGATCTCATCTGATTGCCTTGCTAACCTACACCTTGTCTGTCTGTCATTTACATGTCATGACATTATGGTAGCCTTTAAAACTTTAGGGAACTATCTACAGACTAAAACTAGAGAACTTAACTGCACATTAGTTATACACATATTACGTGGGGGACATACATGTTACTGTCAAGTAGAGTGGATTTTACTTTTGTCACTTTTTGAACTCTGATTTAAAGCTTGCAGAATTAATATCAACATGTTGCAATGGATATTTCTCTAAATGTTGCAAAACTAAAATTAGAGCAGTCTATACTATATCAACATGTTGCAATGAATATTTCTCTAAATGTTGCAAAGCTAAAATAAGAGCAGCCTATATTGTGGATTTTAAAACATTATGTAATGACAGTCCTCATGAATCATGTCTGTGAGTAAGTTACCAACTTTTTCTAAAATCAGTTCAGAAAAGTGACAACTCCAGACAGGAGAGCCTGATCCATCTGGTCAGTGAAGCCGAGAAGAAGTGTTCTGACATCACAGCTTCCAGCGGTCAACAACGAGTGAGTACATGCACTCATTTCTACCCAGAACTGTTTGCTATTATTTTAAGTTTGAACAAATTTACAAAATTGTGTAATGATTGATAACAATACATATTAGTGTAGTAAATATTGGAACACTAATGACCTGTGTATTCATGTGATTTTCAAGAAAACCATACATTAGATCCACTTCAAACTTGGCGTGAGTGTGCCTTGGAGGGACCTCTGCAAAAAGTTTTGTGTTTTCTTTCATTAATCTCTTTATATCTCCATATTTTAGACGTCCATGGACCTGTACTTGTGTCTGAACTAAAGCAATATGTATATATATCATGTTGCTAACTAAAACTTCTTTTGATTTTGCTGTGCAGGAAAACGATCGTCAACTGAGTCATTGGGAATTCCGACATCGACTACTTAAAAGAATGAAGGCTGGTTATGACCATGCAAGTGAGTAGACTTTCATGTTTATGCCAGGATATAGAGTTGAATGGCAAATTGTACAAATCTTCAGATGGGTGGTATTAAAAGAAATATTTGTGCTGAAAGATGATACACTTCGGTGAGAGTATCTTATCCTAATTGATTTTTTGGGCTGCTCATGTTGACATTATCCATGCAAACAATTATCCACAGTACTCATTTAAATAAGCTTTAGGAATTCTAATGCAACATTGGGATGCAATTTGTGGACAGAATTCTTTGTGTACCCACGGTTGAGGTCAACACCTATAAACTGTATGTTCTATTGTACTACCTACCATTAACTGAACACACAGGTCTGTTGTCAGGCAATTCACCAAATTCAGGGTCAGTTTCACAGTGATCCTTGTGCTTTGTGACACAGAATACAGTCAGTCTGTACATACACAATGTCACAGTACAGTCAGTCTGTACATGCACAGTGTCACAGTACAGTCAGTCTGTACATGCACAGTGTCACAGTACAGTCAGTCTGTACATACACAATGTCACAGTACAGTCAGTCTGTACATGCACAGTGTCACAGTACAGTCAGTCTGTACATACACAATGTCACAGTACAGTCAGTCTGTACATACAGTGACACAGTACAGTCAGTCTGTACATACAGTGACACAGTACAGTCAGTCTGTACATACACAGTGTCACAGTACAGTCAGTCTGTACATGCACAGTGTCACAGTACAGTCAGTCTGTACATACACAGTGACACAGTACAGTCAGTCTGTACATACAGTGACACAGTACAGTCAGTCTGTACATACACAGTGTCACAGTACAGTCAGTCTGTACATACACAGTGACACAGTACAGTCAGTCTGTAACATACACAGTGACACAGTACAGTCAGTCTGTAACATACACAGTGACACAGTACAGTCAGTCTGTACATACACAATGTCACAGTACAGTCAGTCTGTACATACACAGTGACACAGTACAGCCAGTCTGTACATACACAGTGTCACAGTACAGTCACTCTGTACATACACAGTGACACAGTACAGTCAGTCTGTACATACACAGTGACACAGTACAGTCAGTCTGTACATACACAGTGACACAGTACAGTCAGTCTGTAACATACACAGTGTCACAGTACAGTCAGTCTGTACATACACAATGTCACAGTACAGTCAGTCTGTACATACACAGTGACACAGTACAGTCAGTCTGTAACATACACAGTGACACAGTACAGTCAGTCTGTACATACAGTGACACAGTACAGTCAGTCTGTACATACACAGTGTCACAGTACAGTCAGTCTGTACATACACAGTGACACAGTACAGTCAGTCTGTAACATACACAGTGACACAGTACAGTCAGTCTGTACATACACAGTGACACAGTACAGTCAGTCTGTACATACACAGTGACACAGTACAGTCAGTCTGTAACATAGACAGTGACACAGTACAGTCAGTCTGTACATACACAGTGACACAGTACAGTCAGTCTGTAACATACACAGTGACACAGTACAGTCAGTCTGTACATACACAGTGACACAGTACAGTCAGTCTGTAACATAGACAGTGACACAGTACAGTCAGTCTGTACATACACAGTGTCACAGTACAGCCAGTCTGTACATACACAGTGACACAGTACAGTCAGTCTGTACATGCACAGTGACACAGTACAGTCAGTCTGTACATACACAGTGTCACAGTACAGTCAGTCTGTACATACACAGTGACACAGTACAGTCAGTCTGTACATACACAGTGACACAGTACAGTCAGTCTGTAACATACACAGTGACACAGTACAGTCAGTCTGTACATACACAATGTCACAGTACAGTCAGTCTGTACATACACAGTGACACAGCACAGCCAGTCTGTACATACACAGTGTCACAGTACAGTCAGTCTGTACATACACAGTGACACAGTACAGTCAGTCTGTACATACACAGTGACACAGTACAGTCAGTCTGTACATACACAGTGACACAGTACAGTCAGTCTGTAACATACACAGTGTCACAGTACAGTCAGTCTGTACATACACAATGTCACAGTACAGTCAGTCTGTACATACACAGTGACACAGTACAGTCAGTCTGTAACATACACAGTGACACAGTACAGTCAGTCTGTACATACAGTGACACAGTACAGTCAGTCTGTACATACACAGTGTCACAGTACAGTCAGTCTGTACATACACAGTGACACAGTACAGTCAGTCTGTAACATACACAGTGACACAGTACAGTCAGTCTGTACATACACAGTGACACAGTACAGTCAGTCTGTACATACACAGTGACACAGTACAGTCAGTCTGTAACATAGACAGTGACACAGTACAGTCAGTCTGTACATACACAGTGACACAGTACAGTCAGTCTGTAACATACACAGTGACACAGTACAGTCAGTCTGTACATACACAGTGACACAGTACAGTCAGTCTGTACATACAGAATGTCACAGTACAGTCAGTCTGTACATACACAGTGACACAGTACAGTCAGTCTGTACATACGCAGTGACACAGTACAGTCAGTCTGTACATGCACAGTGACACAGTACAGTCAGTCTGTACATACACAGTGACACAGAATACAGTCAGTCTGTACATGCAAAGTGACACAGTACAGTCAGTCTGTACATGCACAGTGTCACAGTACAGTCGGTCTGTACATACACAGTGACACAGTACAGTCAGTCTGTACATACACAGTGACACAGTACAGTCAATCTGTACATACTCTGTGACACACAAAAATGATTACATAAAAAATAAAGTATTGCATGTCGTGTTTCCTGTGTGGCTTGGGCTGTGCATGCAAGGATGAGATCACCTGGATGGTTTACATCAATCAAGGCAGCAAGGCTCTATGTTGTAATGAACATATATTCAAGCAGTAATTTACTGCAGATATTTTTACCACAAAATAGTCCCAGGACAGATCCATTAGGAAGATTTTAGACAATGCAGATAGATGAAATTGTTAGGTGAATAATTATTGCTTGCATTTAGAGAAAATTAAGTTACCTGAATGGCAGTATAATTTGATAGGTAGTGTTTTTATCATAAAAGGTACAATAACTTTCAAAAGTTTCTGCTTGGATATTATGTAAAAAGATAATGTTGTTCACAAGTGGTGTGACCATGTGTCACGATACCAGTCAGCTGGTTGTTGACATGCAGTCTCCATGTATGTATCTGTGTGTTTATCATTATGTCATCAGTAAATAAAGACGGGTGGTTTCACCAGCAATCAAGGAAAAAACTTTGTTTTGCTGTGGTGAAGTTGGAGGGCAGCATTTTGTAGGAGGACATTGTTTGCACCCATCAAGGTTTCGTCTTGGTGCAATTGTTGGCAGTGAGCTGTGACAGAAGTAGCAGATTAAGTGAGCTTCATAATTATCTAGATTAACTCTTCATATCCAGATTAACCATTTTCTCTCACGATGGCTTTCAGGGTTGTAAATACAGTGGTACCTGCTGTATGCAACCACTGCCGTGAACAGCCATATTGCTTTTTGTGGCCACTAGGCTTTTAAATTTACCTGCAATGACAGGTCACCTGCTGTATGTGGCCAATTTATCTTGGTTTAAGGGGTGTCTGCATACAGCAGGCACCACTGTACATGATACACCTGCTGCTAAGTAAAGATATTTATAATAGATTATGTTAGAAGCTCATCAAAAACAGATGATGTGACATGTCAAAGTGATAATTGTTATTATTAGCTTAGAGTGATTTTGTAAACCTTGCCTTGCATTGATGTATGCTGTAGCATCCAGCATGTAGGAACATGAACAGTGGGCAGCCTCAATGCACATCACACAAAGCATGGGATAAGAGTTTATTTTTAAAGTTAAGCAAGGCTTTTGATTGTTAGAAATGTAATGATACATTGTGTATATGTCTAGGTCCATACCTAGGTAACCAACTCTGTTTCTGGGGGTCTTCTTCTTCAGAAAAGGAAAGTAACAAGAATCCTGTTTAACTCCAAATCAGTTTAATGTAGCATTTTTGTAAGATACATATGTATATATTTACTTGTCCGCAAAAACAAAAACACAAGAAGGTCGCAACTATCATATCAGGAGATCACTGTTCAATATGCGAGAGGTGTATCAGAAGTATGTGCTGCTCTTGTATGTCAGGAGGTTATTGTTCAATACAGAAGAGGTATATCAGTGCTATTTACTGCTCTGTCATGTCAGGAGGTTATTGTTCAATATACAAGAGGTATATCAGTGCTATTTACTGCTCTGTTATGTCAGGAGGTTATTGTTCAATATACAAGAGGTATATCAGTGCTATTTACTGCTCTGTTATTTCAGGAGGTTATTGTTCAATATACAAGAGGTATATCAGTTCTATTTACTGCTCTGTCATGTCAGGAGGTTATTGTTCAATATACAAGAGATATATCAGTGCTATTTACTGCTCTGTTATTTCAGGAGGTTATTGTTCAATATACAAGAGGTATATCAGTGCTATTTACTGCTCTGTCATGTCAGGAGGTTATTGTTCAATACACAAGAGGTATATCAGTGCTATTTACTGCTCTGTTATGTCAGGAGGTTATTGTTCAATACACAAGAGGTATATCAGTGCTATTTACTGCTCTATCATTATCAGGAGGTTATTGTGCATTGTGTGACAGGTATGTTAACATTTGCTGGTCTGTCATCATGAGGTTATTGTGTGACAGGTATATCAGTGGTATTTGTTAGTCTATTATCTCAGGAGGTTATTGTTCATTGTGTGACAGGTATATAAGGCGGTAGTGGTTGATCTATCATGCCAGGAGGTTATTCTGCACTGTGTGACAGGTATATCAACATTTGCTGGTCTATCATCTCAAGAGGTTATCATTCATTGTGTGACAGGTACATTAGTATTTGTTGGTCCATCATCTCAAGAGGTTATTGTTTATTCTGTGGCAGGTATATAAGGTAGTATTGGCTATTCTATCCTGTCAGGAAGTTATTGCTCATTGTGTGACAGGTATATCAACAGTATTTGCTGGGCTATCATGTGAGGAGGTTATTGCTCAGTATACACAGGTATATCAGCAGTATTTGTGGACTATTGTGTCTGGAGGTTATCGCTCATTACATGACAGGTGCATGTATATTGGCTGTATTTGCTGGGCTGTTGTGCCAGGAAATCATTGCTCCTGGTGTGATAGGTATATCAGCAGTATTTGCTGATCGAGCTATCATGTTGGGAGGTTATTGCTCATTGTGTGACAGATTTATCAGTTCTATTTCCTGGGCTATCGTTTCAGGATGTAATTGTTTATTGTATGACAGGTATATCAGCAGTATTTTCTGCTATAGCATATCAGGAGGTTATTGCTCATTATGTGACAGGTACATGAATATCAGTAGTATTTGCTGGTGACAGTGGTATATCATGTCAGGTTATATTGCTCATTGTGTGACAAGTATATCAGTAATATTTGTTGGTAAGGGTTACATAAACTTGGGCGTACCTTTATCAACACTGATAGAAATAGCTGTCCTAGAAACTAGAAATAGGGAAGTAGTCAGTTTTGTTGTGTTTTGGTTGAGATAACGAAGCCCACATCCTTGGTTCCATGTTTCTTATCATGGTTTTCACTTGCAGAGCATTAAGTGCATTGTAACCACTGAAGTCTGAACATTGACGTCGGACATGAATAAAGTCGGTTATTTTTTTCCCACAATCCTAGAGAAGGCAGAAAGCACTATCTGTTGAGACTGAGGTAACTTGGTGCCAGGCATGTGGTGCCTGATACTACACAGTAAGGTCAAACTGTCTGGGAACTACCAGGGCGTGACATAGTGCACAATCACAAGGCATTTAACCCTTACAGTGCTCATCATGACCAAAGTTGTTTTCATCTATCATTGTGATTCTAGATTCAAATCCTTCATAAAAAGAGCTTCAATTCAAGAACCAGTATGCCTGTAGTTATGGAAAAGATACCAACAGTCCAGGCCAATAGCTTTTGTCACCACACTTTGGGGTCCATATGACCAAGGCATATGGGAGAATGATATTGATCTAGTCTCCAACGTACCTGCTACTGAAAGGCTTCCCAGGAACAACTTGGAGCATGCCTTGTACATATCTATAAATTAATTGTTGTCTACCAGTAAAAATTAGGTGTTGCTGCAAGAATTATTGGGGGTCCAGCCTGATCTCCCTGATCTTATTCTGGAATGCCCTCAAAATTGTTCACCCTTTCTTTAATCAGAAAAGTTCTTGCAGTCTGTGTCACTGTTCATCAGCCTTCATGCATGATACGTCTGAGAAAGTGATGACAAAGCTATTGAAAGTTCCCAAAAATCATTGGAAGTTAATATTTATGAGGTGTCTAATACATTTTAATGATGAGACCCATGCGTAAGGTGACCTTTCAGCAGGTACAATTTAAATCAAAAGTACTCTTGTTGACTGATGCACTGGGGCCTCTGAGAGTAGTCCTTTTATTGCATACTTTGGCAAGGATACAGGATACATTGACATGTAGGAGAAGTCTGAGCAAAGTAGGAAATGAAGAATTAACATGCTCTCATCCAAACCTGCTGAGATCGATTGTTACACCAAGTTCTGTTTTAATCTTTGGTGTATTCACTAAATATTTACACTAGAAGCATCAAAGGTCCTTGTTTAGTACCAGGACAACATTATCAACATCAACAACATTCCTGGGGGCAGTAGAGAAGTACATGTGCATCACAGCCACCAACAAAACCTCGTGTTCCAGGAAGTTAACCTTGTCGTGCTCACACTGAGGGGGTGAATCACTTTGCTGTTATTCGGTGGCATTCCTGAAGGACTTGACATTTGGCCACCGCATAGTTTTACAAAGATTCAGAATTTATTAGAGAATTCAAGAAATTCTATTTAAGGTGACCTTAGCAAAGCTGTTTTGCACTGAAATCACCACATTTTGATCAGAGTTTTCTCAAAAGCAGATGGACTGATTTTCACAAAATAAATAGGTTATGTGGAGTTTAAAGCCTAACTTTGATTAAACCTTTTGTCATATTTTTTTTATTTGTGTGGTTTTGTGGTCTGTTAAAATGATGAACTGATTGTCATCACGAGAGTTGCATGCAACCTTCAGTTGACATGGACATAATTGTGTTTGTGCAAAATTTCAAGATACTGAATTGACATGGACATCACTATGAAGTTTCATTCTACTAATTTTCACCTGTTGCATACAAACACTAATTATACCTGAGTTAATTGTAAAATGAAGTATATTTTGAGGACTTGATTTGATTGTCTGTTGGTAGAATTTCCAGATGAGAAAGAGACAAATCACCATAATTAAATGTTTTAACTGCTGAACTGGCCATTAATCTTTTGAATACTTCTATCATTAATTAATTAATTGATTAATTAATTAATTAATGCTTTAACCCCTGAACTGGCCAGAAACAATGGTGGTCAATGCTGCCAGCATCAATCTTTCAAATACTTCAATCATTAATTAATTAATTAGTTAATTAAAATAAATTTGAATGAGAATTGTAGGTGAGCCTCATCAAAATAGCATGGGTTGGGGAGTGGAGGGGTAGGGTGATTTCACTGCCTGACCAATTCAGAGAAAGTAGCCGACTCCATTCTAATCCACAAGGAAAAAGTTAAAATTGCACCTGGAGTCACCAAACATCAAAAAGTTTTCTTGGATTTTTATTTGAACAGATAAAATATTTGTATTCATTATTTCAATTTGGGAATTGAGCACTTGTTAACACAATTAAAAACACAAAGTATGTTGCATTTCCAGACCACCATTGTCTTGGATCTTTTAAATATATAAGCATTAAATTGTGTTAATTTTATTTCTTCAAGTTTCAGGTGATAGATTGTCAAAAAAAAAAAGGTTTCTAGTTCATCTTTAAGATGTTGATGCTTTAAATATAGCCCTGAAATGTCCAAAAACATCTACGCCTCATCACACGTGATGCTGAGGAATGAAACAGTAACACTGTCAGAGGCAGATATAAAATGTATGCTGTCATGCTCCTTTCTCTCAAGGATGTAAAAACAACACAAAAACAAAAAAAAACCCTTACTTTCACATTTAGAATATAACTGTTGAGCTGATTGTAGTTTTTGTTACTCCTTGTTGCCCATGCTTAACTTTGGGAGCTTACAGTGTGCTGTACACGTGGTGTTAGTGGAAACGAGATCACTTGGGAGATGCGGCATGAACAAATCAGAGCCAGCAACGGTGGATGCAGATCTGAGCCGTCATGAGCGGTGGCAGGCAGTCTGCCGTCTGTTACCATTGAGTGCACTGAGGCCCAGGAGATCATCTTCCAGAACCTGCAGCAGAACTTGGAGATATAATCAGCTAAGAAGTTCACAGTAACTTTGATCAGTTGCTTCCTTCAGCATGTGAAGCTGTATGTAACTCTGGCTGCAGAATCCAGAATGGCAATCAGTGTCGTCACCATATCTCTCACTTCACAATTCAACTTGTCTCCATAGTCAAGCACCATCTTCACAGCAGATAGTCTACTTGGGACTTGAGAAGCAGTCACTTGAGTAGTTAATATGTGAGGAGACAGGACACACCTGGTCCGTTGTCTCAAGATGCTTCTTAAGGGTCTTTTATGCATTAGAAAATTGATATGGCAATCCCTGGACAAATTGCATATGTGTGTCAAAAAAATGGAATAAAGTAGATCTGAAGAGTAGACAAGAGCAAAAATGACACCATTTGACTGAGCGTGGGGTTGTGCTTGTCATCACGTATTGGAACCAGGTCAAACAAAAAGCAGTTTTCTGGGAATCAAGTCACATCCATTTCTGCGAAGACTTCAGTTATATACTTCAACCACAGGAAGACAACACAGCTTTTCATGAACTAGCAGCAGACTGAAAATTAATGACACCACCATGTGTCACGTGCATCGGCAAGCATTGATGGCTTTGTCAAATCAGTGATAGCTTCATAGTGCTTTATTGCTCCAACTGCATTGAACAAAGAATTGCATTGCCTAAGTTTGTGACATGGGCATGTTTGTGTACTGAGAGAATGAAGCCCAGGAAATCATGTCACGTGGCCTTAAACCTGGAAACATTGGCAGCCATTGTGGCTCAGGGCAACAGAATGAGTCAACTGTTTGTGGCACTGGTGTCAGGTCAGTTACAAAATACTCACTTTTAGCACAGCTGGTTTGTTACAGCACTCCATCCATCAGCTTTCTCAACCATTCACATTTTATATTTCCAAGAGGACAGTGGCAGATTCACTTCAAACCCGCTGCATCTCTACAAAGTTTTGCAACAGGTCGTGCCTCAGCCTTTTCTTGATTTATTCATTTTTTGGCTATTGTTGTGGATTTTATTTTAATCTGAAGAAAGCACTTGGCCAATTGATTTAAAAATTGCATGCATATAAGCAATTCTGGGTACTCCATGATTTTTTTTTTTAACAGGTGGTGCTACATTTTTTTTCTAATTTTTACAATTGTTTGTTCATTTTTGTAATTTGCAATGTTTGTAAAGTTCTTGCTAGATTCTGTTCAAGCTTGGTAGGAATGTACATACCTTGACTTCACATGTACCAAATTTGTCCACCTGATGGAGCTGCTGTTATTTCTTGATTTTTTTTTTTTTTTTTTTTTTTTTTTTAGTGAATTTTGAGTTTTGTAATGATATACAAGTGTACATGTTAGCATGGCTAGTATGCTAGGTAGCTGAAATTTATTGTAGTTTTCTCCAAAACCATTGATGAGATCATCTTAAGTCGGGTGGGATGTACCTTGTGTGGATCAAAATCAAGTTTGGTTAATAGGTCATAATTTAGCCATTTTTATATGTTTATGGATTATCATTTTTATCCATTTTGGGGCGTTCTTTCACTGATTAAAACATGTAATACATATTTTTTTCATACATACATACATACATACATACATACATACATACATACATACATACATACATACATACATACATACATACATATGTATATGTAAATGTCAAATAAAGTTATCTGAATCTATTCAATTTTTTGAAAGTTTCAGCAAAGTGACTTCACCTCCATGCCAAATATCATAAATATTTATGCATTCATAAACATAATAAACTTATATAAGTTTCAGCAAAGTGGCTTCACCTCCATACCAAATATCACAGATATGTATGCATTCATAACATAATAAACTTATATACTCAAATTGACTGCCAGGCTTAGCAGAATTTGTGTGCACTAAAGGCAGAACTAAACAATTCAAAATTGCTGTGTAAACACAAATGTGGTTGTTATGAAATTATGGATGTATCTTGAAAAATACTCATGAAAAAATTACCAATCTTTCACTATTATGATCTCAATACCTGTATCTGCAAAAAGGTATCAAGGATTTTTCAAAAGGGTGTGTTGTTTGTTTGTTTTGGACAAAGGTTATGAAAAAAAATAGGAAAATTGTATTTTTGTCAAAATGGTAAAGTTTGTGAAACTCTTCAATTTTGATTCTTATTTTAAGAATGGGTGATTATTTCTTTGAAAAATCCTGTATAAATTTTTGCTTTCAAGAGTTGATTGAGTAAAATGGTATAAAATTTGATGAAAATAAGAAAAATAGTTTATGTAAAATAGCCATATTGGTGCAGATAACAATTATCTGTGATCAAGGTGTGATTAGATGTTACTGTGGTCCATTGAGTACCATGTTAACATTGAAAGTATTTTCGGATGGTATTTGGGGCTGGAACTTGCAAATTTGGCCATGTGACTAACAACACGTCGCTCAAAATATATCAAAATCAAGAAATTGTCCAAAACTGGTTAGACAGTAGCTTGAAAGGCATCTTCTGAAACAGCAGGGCCAAGATGATAACTCAAGGAACTCCCAAGTTCACAGGACAATTTTAGTGAATATAACCTTCAGATTATAACCCAAAGAGCTCCAAGCACACAGGATATTTTTACTAAATATAGCCTTCAAATGATATCTCAAGGAACTCCAAGTTCATAGGACAATTTTAGTGAATACAGCCTTGAGATGAAAAATCAAGGAACGTTCCAAGCTCACAGGACAATTTTACTGAATGTAGCCTTCAGATGATAACTCAAGGAACTCCAAGCTCACAGGACAATTTGATAACTCAAAGATCTATTTGAGCCAAGACTTTGAAATTAAGCTGTGTGTGATGATACATAATCCTACATAAGAATGAAGTTGAAATTACTTTTGGACTATCTTGTCATAATATTTTGTTTTTCAGTCCTCTCGTTTACAGAGGTGAAGTGCTGATATATTTGCAAGCACCAGTGGCTCCCTTCATGTACTAATTACACAGTATGGTTCTTATTACAAAACATTTCTCTATCTGATTTGTATCTCAGCTGAATATGGAAAAATAAGACAATTAAATGAATAAAGCTTGCATAATGGCAATTTAAGGTCATTATGTGTCATTTGACAGAAATTGACACAGGAATTCACACATAGGGATTGAGTTTACACTCACAGAAGCCTAGTTGTGTTGATTTGTTTGACCAAATATGGCCAGCCATAGTGCTTAGGACCACCATGTCTCCTATTCGTGGGATGAAGAGGAAACCACTCAAATTAATCCTGGGCTGTCAGATACTCACCGACCATGTATCTCCACACATCTTTTTCACATTAAAATTAACTGTTAAAGTGCCAATCATGGCTATAGTTGTTTTCTCATTACCATTAAACATATAGTGGTTAAAAGATTCAAATTCTTCAGGAAGATACGTTTCATTCAAATACCAGCAAGCCTAGTCTAAAGCAAAAAATAGTCTTAGTCAACAGCTTTCTTCTGGACACTTTGTGTGCAATGTGCACAAAGTGCCATGAAGATAGCTGTTCACGTAGTCTTAAATCGGCATTTTAAGGGTTAATATAGATGGTCCACTGGTGCAAATGTCCTTTGCTTCTTATGTTTTTTAAAAACTTATTTGGCAAAGAGAGGCAATTGCAATTAGTCAATAGCTTTCTTTGGAACACAATATGCCCAATGTTTGCAGGTAAATTGCAATATGAAGTTAATGCTATTGTGCGCAAAACTGATCTTAAAAAGAAACACTTAAATTATGAATGATCTTTTTGTGTGTGATTTGCTTCTAGACGCAGGAGATGTTAAAGAGCTGTTCTAAATGTAACATTAAGAAATGATCAAATGATTTACAGCTAGTTGACAAGAGTCAGTGGACAGTTAACTCTGTTGGTGACTGACAATTGTGTGATACAGAGTGGATCAACCTTTTGCCACTGAAATCATTGCCCAAAATTTCCGCGTTATAGGATGTTATCTTCCTCATTGCTGTTACTTGAATATTTGTTTTAATAGAAAATATTTGAACACATAATACTGGTAAGACCTATAAGAGGAGGGTTCCCCAGGTGAACAGCTATCCTGGCCATGGGGTTGGCAAGATGTGCAGTCTTGTGTAACCAGAGAAGGGTTGACGTATATCCAGGCCAACAGGCAGACAGAAGCCACTTATTCAAGTATCATAGAGCCCCTGGGGTTTTGGGGGGGGGGGGGGGGGGTTGTTTGTTTGTTTTTTATTTTTGGGTTTTTTTTTGTTTTTTTGTTTTTTGTTTTTTTTATTTTAATCTGTGCCTTTATGAAGTATGTTGTCTGGAAGTTTGATGGAGGATCTACTTGTACAGAGATCATCTTGCCATCTTCTGACAGCTGTCATTGCAGTTAGGCTTACTGACAGTGAGACCCAAGGAAAACTGGATTAAACCTTATAATACCATCATACAGGGAGATTTTGACCAGATGATATTGAGACCCAGTGTAAACTGTGACATCACAATTGACTTCTTGGCTACATGGTTAACAAAGGATCTTGGGTACATGGTTAACAAAGGATCATGGGATGAAGTGTAAAATGGTAACACTGCAATTTGGGGGTGTTTCATAAATACATGGTTAACTAAGGACCTTAATTGGGACAGAATGTAAAATAGTAACACTGCAATTTGTTTCCTTAAGATATGGTTAACAACAAAGATTATAGAACCCAGTTAAAATGCAGCACTACAGTTTGTTCGATGAGTACATGGCTAACATTGGACATTGGATTGGGAGCCAGCATAAACTGCAATATGCTACAATTTGCTTTGTGCACATATAAATGTGATTTGGATTTCCTTTTAACTGGGTACAACTCATTGTGTGTGTATATAATTACAACAATTTGGTATCATTGATGGTCCTAATCACAGTGACAACAAATTTGTTTGCAAATATCTTATATCCATAGAATATATAATGCAAGGAGTAATTAGGATATAGAAAAGTATAGCTGTGTTATATAATGCTCAGTTTGGAAGCAGTTAAGTTGTACTTGTGGAGTAATTAACTCATTCCATACCAGTCCCTGATATTTCCGTATATTTACTTAGATTTAAGATGACAATTGTGTATTTAAATTCTTGATGAAAAGAGCTTTTGTTCAAGTACCAACATGCCTATAGTCTTAAGTCAGTGGTTCTGGCACTGCCTGGCAAGTCATGCTGCAGCTGCCGCAAGGGCAGCTGCAGCATGACTTGCCAGGCAGTGCCAGAACCACTGACCAAGGCCTGTGACCATAGTATGGAATGAGTTAAAGAGCCAATGCCAGGTGCATGTACCATGTACATCATGTAACACTGACTCCTACCTGCTATATTTTCGAAGGATGAAATAGTCGTCATAACTTCTGGACCATGCTCATGATACAATAGTACCTGCTATGCAAGACCTTATACTGCCAGTGGAGAGTAATATATCACAGATGGCATGAAAGTACAGGTGAAATTTGGAAGAAATAGGTTCCAGTGTCAGGATAGAGTGGTTTTAACCTTTAAAGCACTGATTTAAGACTGAGTCAACAGCTTTCCTCAGGACACTTTGCACACAATGTGCACAAAGTATCCTGAGGAAAGCTGTTGACTAAGAGTAAGACTGCTTATTGCTTTAGACCGACTTGCTGATATTTGAATGAAAGGTATCTTCATGAGGAATTTGAGTCTTTTAACCATTATATGTTTAATGGTAATGAGAAAACGACTGAAGCCATGATTAGCAGTTAAAATATGTATGTTTTGTGACCATGAAAAAGCTGGGTCTTGAACCAGCAATGTTCCTTACCAATCATGCACCTAATGTGTGGTCACTCACAAGAGGTTTTTATAGCAGGTAACACTGTAAATTATATATATATATAACCCTCATAGTATTGTCATCAGCTACATGCAATAATGGGCCAGGTTAAGTTTAACATCAAAGTCAATGTCTTCAGGTATACAGTAAAAGAGACTACATATATGTATATAAATATATATATATATATATATATATATATATATATATATATGATTGAAAAGTTACATGTTTTTGCCTGTGTATTTGCAGAACCTCCAGATGCTCCTAGTAACTGTGTTCTCACTGTCGCCAGCAGCTCATCACTGTCTGTCAAGTTCGATGAGCCAGAAAACTACAATGGAGCAGTGGTGACCAGATACAAAAGTAAGACTTGTCATGGAGTGTGATGTTGTCTATCATAACAATACGTCATGTCAATACCATCATTTAATTTAATCATTTCAATGCTTAGTAGCTACCAGATTCAAAGGGAAGAGTTGTCACAATATGTGATGTCTGTGGTGACCGTCTCATTGTAACCCTTTCAGCGCTAAATTTCATTTCTGTCCTTGAGTTGGGAGCAAAGTGTGTGGTTGACTGATATGTAAAAACTGATAATTTAACAATCATGCCCTGAACATAAAGTTAATATAGTATATCTGTGTGGGTATATACCTGGAAGTTGTTAGCACCATATGTATGCACAGAAAACAAGATGAGAGAGTGAGGCAGCATTGTGTTCACAGGTGACTTTCTGCTTTCAGTTCAGTGGAGCTGTTTCCAGGATTTCAACCCACTGGCTGGGGAGCAGACAATAGAGGATCTTCATCAACTACAATATGAGATTACTGGCTTAGCACAGGGCAATACATATTATGTGCGAATACAGGCCTGGAACATACGAGGGTTTGGGCCCTGGACTCTGACCACCCCTACAAGTGCCATTCCATCCAGTAAGTGTATTTCCCTATTTATTCCTTGAACCCTTTTCCCCCTTGAAATAAAACTAGAGGTGATGGCTTCCTTTTGGGCAGTTTGGCACTAAGTGCTCAACTGCTCACAACTGTTTACCTAGGGTGAGCTACAGGGATAATCTACTACAGAAGTGCCTGATCCTTACAACCTTCCCTGCTGCCAGCCCACAATGGCTGCATACTACAGGTGGTCGCTTATAAATGCCAGGGACATGTTCAGGTATCCCAACTATACATTAGGTCAGGATACCTTACCTGCTTATACAAAAAAAGAAAAAGAAAGAAAGGAACATGTATTCACAGTGTACCTCTAATATTAATGAAATAGCAGAGGATGACAGAAGACCCCCAAGTTGGTTTTGGCCAGTTTAAGGGGAGAAGAGTTTATCCATTCATAGCAGGTCCTGAATTACTGACATGTAAGACAAGGATTGCACATTCAAATCCTGTGAAAAAAAAACCAGCTAAGCACTAACATGCCTGTTTTACAGTCATTGGTTTTTGCATTGCCGGGCAAGTCATGTTAGCTGCAAAAGCAGCGGCAGCATTGCTTGCCATTTAACCCTTTCACCCTTAAAGCAACCAAAACCGACTGGGGGTCAAATGTTGTCTGCTTCAGTGTTTTCAACCAATTTCAACAGTAATGAAAAAAAATTGACTGAGAATTTATAGATGAAACCTGTCAAGATCACATGTCCCAGATCAACAACTTTCCTTGGGGTGGGCTGGGCACTAAGTGCCCGACCCATGCCAAGGAAAGTTGTTGATTCAGTCTTAATTCAAGGGCAAAAGGTTTAATGCAAAAACTACTGACCAAAGCATTTACCACAGTGGTGCACTTGCTTCACAGACTGTCACATCTCCAGGTTTTTGTCACTTCACGTATGAAGACAGAATCAAGCTATGTATTTTTGGAGCCAAAGCCTGTCATCTTGCAGTTCCACTTGTCACCAAATTTTGTGTCAATATGTCATTTTTTTTTTTTTTTTAAGAATTTAACCCTCAGAGATCTAGCTCGGACATATCAAAATGCAATTTTTCATCTTAAAAATGATGTGAGCTGAGCTTTCAAGGTAACAGACTCACAAAGAAGTCATGAAGGAACATTTGAATTCTGCCTGCATGTACCAAATAAATATTTTGGTTGGAATAAAAAAAGTTGCTTGTTTTCCTGAAGAAGATACTCAAAATAAAATATTATTATGGCATAACTTTCATTGCTTACTGGACTTGAAAGGTTAGTTGTGAACAATTCACTAATTCTCATAATAGTGCAGTGTATATGAGTGATAATTTGAGAACACTTAATGGCTTACAGGCTAATATGAATTTGTTGTTAAAACAGGCTGGCGAGAAGTTGACAACACACAACCCAGAGCTGATGGAAAGCTTGAACAGTTGGACGATCTGTTTAACTGCATTCGAGATGCCAGACCTGCAGATGCTTCAGAAATCAAAGGTAATGTTAGCTGGGCTTCTGTCCACCTGTTCCACCTAATGTAACTCACAATATCAAAGCAACACAGAGAAAGGCACACAGAATGACACACTTGTCCTCACCTTCTACATATGTACTTCAGAAATTTCTGTGAGAATTGTCAAAAGTTCACAGAATTATCAATTGAAAAATTATAAATAGAGAAAGTTTGTCCTCAATATGTGTGGCCAGTCCATGATATAAAGTTTTGCGAATACTGTAAGTTTTCATGAAATACACTGTACAGAGTACATGTACTCTACACAAAAAACAAAAAAAAAAAAAAAAAAAAATCTGTATTGTAAACATAATGTTTTAGCATGCTTTTCAAAACTTTGATTTTTTAGGTTTTCTGATTGTATGTTCTTTGCTTTGCACAGACTCTCATACACCCACTGGATCACCTCTCCATAATCGTCGCTCCAACATGAGAAAAAGTATCAAGAATCTCTTTTCATCTGCACCAAAGTTCCAAAAATATCTGAAAAGGTATGTGCAACTTATAATTATCACTGGCTAATCAGCCTCTCCTCAACTGAAAATAATCCATTGGAGAAAAGGTATTCAAGGGATAGAGATTAAATGAATTGCTGATTTTTTGAGGGGTGGTGGTGATATATTGACTGGTGTAATGTATTTCATCACAGTGTGCTGTTGTGCACAGATGGTGAAGCATAGCAAAGTAAACCCTCTCTTGCGTGCTCTTTATTCAAAGCAATTCAAATCATAAATGAAACAAAAATAGGTTAGTTTTTCAATGCTTGAAATAAAACCAAAACAATGACATTTTGTACTTGTATTACATAAAAGTTATTGAAGAAAAAGAGGATGTAGCAATAGAAAGCTGAGGCAAGTGTTGCGAAGAATGTAGACCCAAAGTGACAAATTGTCTGACTGGTTTTGTCCTTTCCTGGATTCATCAGAGGCTTAATTGCCGAGTTCTCTGTAACCCCAGAGTAAACAAATATTTAGGGTCACTATTTTCAGGGAGTTGGTCTCTGTTTCAACTCTCTGCTCTGTGATTCAACAGAAATTGAAAAAAAGGATAGAAGCCATCAAGCTTCAATATATGGCTTGCTTTGCAGTCTTCAAGAAAGGGCATGCTGTGATTAATGATGTTGAGAGAGCTTAATAGATACCCAGCTATGAACAAATATCCCCCGTATCTCAGCCAAAGCCAGTCACAAGGCACATGGTCGACTGATAGGCAATTTTTAACCAGTTTTTCGTGCCAGCCACAACAGGATTGTCTGGAAGAAAATAAATAAAGCAGGCCCAGCGCCAACACCTGTCCATATATATATTTAGAAATAGTGGCATTATGGTGATAACATGGTTCTCTTATAAAGTTATGTACTCCAGTCACACGTGAAACACTATCCCCTTTGAGGAATTGTATCTTAGACAAACCAGATTTGTGGAGGTCGCAGACAATTTCAACGGTCAGAATCTATTGATATCAAGACTGTTTCATAGTTTTTGTGGTAGTCTTTGAAGAGAGTCAGTGAGTGCACATTTTCACTTTGTTCGTTCCGAAAATACTCTGTGTATGAGCTCTTTGTTTTGCAATCCATGTACATGGTCCTCATTTAGCCCTTTTCTGCACGGGCCAAAAAGACTGAATCAATAGTTTTCCTTGCCATAGGGTGAGTGCAATGTGTCCAACCAATGTCAAGGAAAGCTGTTGACCTGGAGCACCACCATGTAATCATGATCTATCTTATTCACAAGTCGCAGGAAAATATTTTCTCCTAACATGGAATTTAAGTAAAACCATTAAAGCAGATGACAATATATTTCTGGACACTTTTTGGGGTTACGTAAGTGGGAAAGTGGGAAACTAATAACTATGGCAAACAGCTAAACTTTCTGAAGGAACTTGATAAATTATGAGTTGTTAATTTTAACCACACGAAATTGTCATGTATTCTTTCCATTGTAACCATGCTAAACTGTCACTGTCTGCCTTCCATTGTAACCACACTAAACTGTCAAAGTTTAGTTTCCATTGTAACACACTAAACTGTCAGTCTACTTTCCATTGTAACCATGGTAATCTGTCACTGTCTGCCTTCCATTGTAACCACACTTACCTGTCACTGTCTGCCTTCCATTGTAACCACACTAAACTGTCACTGTCTGCCTTCCATTGTAACCACACTAAAACTGTCAGTCTACCATCCAGTGTACCACACTAGAGTCAGTCTACCTTGTAGTATACCACATTAAATGTTCACTGCAACTTTTCATTCTAACCACACTAACTTGTCTCTGTACTGTCCAGTGTGCCACACTATACTCATACTATCTTCCACTTTCATTATAACCACATTGAACTGTTATTGTCTACTTTTCATTGTAACCACACTAAAACTTCTATTGTCTATTTGCATTAAATACCTACCAACATCTTTCAACAAGAAACATGGAGAATTTTTCTGCCAATGGGGAATCTTTTATATTTTACAAAGAATGAAGAAGAAATATTGGGGTTTTCGAGTGGGGGGGATTTCTGAAAATGAGCCAAATTTTGATCGAAAATGCCATTATGAAAACAGAAAATAGAAAAAATCCCCCCAAATGGGGGAAACTTGGCAGGTATGTTGCAATGATATCCCCACTAAACTGTCAGTCTACCTGGCATTGTACCTCATTAGACTGTCACTGTCAACCTTCCATTGTAACCACACTAAACTGTCAGTCTACCTTGCATTGTACCTCATCAGACTGTCACTGTCTACCTCCCGTTGTAGCCACACTAAACTGTCAGTCTACCTTGTATTGTACCTCATCAGACTGTCACTGTCTACCTCCCATTGTAACCACAGTAAACTGTCAGTCTACCTTGCATTGTACCTCATTAGACTGTCACTGTCTACCTCCCATTGTAACCACACTAAACTGTCAGTCTACCTTGCATTGTACCTCATTAGACTGTCACTGTCTACCTCCCATTGTAACCACACTAAACTGTCAGTCTACCTTGCATTGTACCTCATTAGACTGTCACTGTCTACCTCCCATTGTAACCACACTAAACTGTCAGTCTACCTTGCATTGTACCTCATTAGACTGTCACTGTCTACATTCCATTGTAACTACACTAAACTGTCAGTCTACCTTGCATTGTACCTCATCAGACTGTCACTGTCTACCTCCCATTGTAACCACACTAAACTGTCAGTCTACCTTGCATTGTACCTCATTAGACTGTCACTGTCTACATTCCATTGTAACTACACTAAACTGTCAGTCTACCTTGCATTGTACCATATTAAACTCTCACTGTCTACCTTCCATTGTAACCACCTAAACTGTAATTCTACCTTGCATTGTACCACATTACACTGTCACTGTCAACCATCCATTATAACCACCTGAACTGTCAGTCTACCTTCCATTGTAGTCACACTAAACTCTCATTGTATGTCTTCCTTCCATTCAATGTGTGCTGATGGTAGTTTCCTGTGCATATCTGAAATTTGTATACAGTTGTATTAAAATTTGTCACAAATGAGTTTGTATTAATTGTAAGTACCAGCATTCGTAGCCTGAAGTCAGTGGTTTTTGCATTGCCTGGCAAGTTGTGCCAATTTAACTGTTAGTGTTGCAAGGGGAGCTGAAGCATGGCTTGGCGGGCAATGCAAAAGCCACTGCTTAGGGCCTTTCATACCTACTATTAATGGTGTGGCACACTTTTGAAGCACTTCACGCATAAAATATGACACTGCCCCAAACATGTCCTTGTATACACTAAACTTCTTATTTGAGATTATATAATATATATGTATATGTATATATATATATATGTATATATATATATATATATATATATATATATATATATATATATATATATATATATATATATATATATATATATATATATATATATATATATTATTTTTTCGCTCACCATGCACTGATCACTCATTGCAGGGGGGTGTACTTGGCAAGCCTACTTTACAATGAAGATCGCATCCTGGTCACCAACGAGGAGAACTTGCCCATTTTGGAAGTTGATGAAAATTTCTCAGGCATGAACCTACACTCTGACTTTCACTGGCTAATGAAAGTTGCGTGCACATGGGAAGATGTCAAGGGTCTGCGTCAGGACATGGAGAAAAGCTCGTGTTCCAGCGCAGTCCTGTTCCGCAGTAAATTATTACAGACTGCTGCTCAACTACAGGTAACACTCAGATATTTCCTGTCCTGTGCAAAAAAAAAAAAGAATTCCACAGGCTTGATGATTACACACACAATCTTTCTCAGAAAGTGGTTCAGCATGCAGTATGCCTGTATACATTATTGAAAATATCATCTTTAAATATGGAGACAGACAAGTGAGCAAAGGGCTGCAAGTTTGACAATTAGAATGGCATAGGATGACATCAAGGTAAACATGGTAGATGTACAGCTGTACTGGTAAAAGTGAGGAACGAAAAAAATTTGTGCATCCTGTGAGGAGATTGATAAAATGTTTAAAAGGGATTTTGAATAAGTTTTATCTTTTGTTGCATGACATCTGAGTTGTAGGTGAGCCTTGTTTCTGTAGCCATAACGAAGAATCTCAATACTAACTTAGATCAAAATTTGCTGGCTCATCTAAATCATTATCAGGAGAGATTTGATTTTCATGTGTTACTACCTGTGGTCACACTCGCCTGTTTGTTACAGTCGGCATTGGGGGTACAAGACTTGGGACAGTTCTATTACCACCCAACTCGGGATAACACTGGCAGCATAGTCTTAGTCACTGTTAACCTGATACGAGACCCCAAACAGGTCAATACAACCCATGTCAAATGGATGCAACTCAACAAAGTGCAGAAACGACTGGCCAGTCCGGCAGGCACCGTGGCGGCCACTGACGTACTATTAGGATCCGTCTCGGTAAGTGTAACCCTTTACCTAATTGACATGTAAGGAGGAATTAATCAATGGAATTTCTCATCTGGCATGAAAACTTGCCTGTTGAAATTTTGCCTTTCATTTTTTTTTTAGTGTGCATAATCTTTGTATAAAGAGAATTATTTAAATGTGAAAAATCCAATCAGATTGCATTTCTACCTCGGCTGTCAAGTCAGAAGAGAAATTTGGTTGTGCCACTAGCATTTCCTAATAAATTTTTCCAAAGAGTGAAAGAGACATTATAGCATGGTTAATATTGGAATGTTAGTGACATGTATATGTATGTTTATGTAATTTTGTCCAAAAGTGTACACCAGATCCACTACAATTGGTTGGTGATTGTACCATGGCAAGAGCTTAGTAAAACTGGGCCACTAACTCGAAGTATATGGGTTACTCATATCCACATTTTGTTAGCTCCAATTTAAACTAGACTCAGCTCTGCTTATCATGTTTCAAGCTGCATCTGATATCTAGCTTAACTCAAGTCAGCTCAGCTGAGGTTATGACTTATTATGGGTTGAATGTATCAAGGTTAGGCGAGGATGGGCTTTTCTTACATGAACATGTATGTGTTTCTCCTGAACATCTTTTTAAACTTATTGATCAGGTGTGTGCAAATTAATGCGTATTACAGGGAATTCACAAGGCAAAAACCAAATGTATATTGATAAGCAATAAAAACGTTATTAACATTGACAGACCCGATGTCAATGTGTCAGCTTGAAACTTTTTCCACTAAAAATTACAGAAAAACAGGCCAGTTTCAAAATATCATCTGCTTCTCATTATCATCAAGAATGATACAGAAGATTAACAGCTTTCTCAGCACACTCTGGGCATGATGACCTCAGATCAAGGAAAGCTGTTGATTTGGTCCTTTGAGGGTTAACTGAAATTTAAACTTGATGATTGTACGTATCCGAACAAAGATTTGGGGCATGTACCATTGTTGATGTTTGGTTGCTATGGTTACAGGAGATGATCCAATATCAGCAGGCCAGTACAGCACCTTTACCCCGAGGTCTATACCTGGGCTATCTGAAACTGAAGAGCTCTGTCGACCTTATTCGGGTGCTGGTCCCACAGAAGATGCCAAATGTCCTACCCTATGTCAGGGTCCGAGACTGCCCTCATGTCTCCAAGTAAGCCGACTTTACAAATTTTTGTTGCGTGCGTAATATTTCTACAATTAAGATAAGTTTGTACTGCTCCTACCCCAAACCAAATCTATATATGCTGATGATAGCTTTTCTTATCTATCAGGTTTTTCAGGATGGGAATGTCAGTTTGAACATAATGCAGCTTCTGCATCTTATGATTTTCTCAGTTTTGCTTTTTTTTTTTTTTTTTTTAATGTTGAATTTTATGTGTGGTTTGACCTGGGTGTATCAGGTTGCACAGAATCCTGTCTTTTAGTCTGTTTACAAAACTATTGTCCAGGGATAGAAACACAAACAACTTTCAATGCTGAAAATTAAAGGAAACATCAAAAATATTGTACAGTCATATCAAATATCATGGACTTTAAAAAAACTTGCCCTACTTCAGACAACTATTTATGTGTAAATACAGTTGGTACTTGATGTATCTGGCATGGTTTATCGTAAAACGGATTAGGATGCATTAGGCAAACAGCTTCCAGGAATTGGGTCACATAGCCATGCAATTTAGTGAATCATAATGCTAATTCATTTCAGAGAAGAGTGGTCATTGATGAGGAATCTGAGCATAAATGAGATGAATTCTGCACCGAGCAACAACCAAACTGCATTCCAGAACCAAGTTGTCAGCGCCTGCAATCGATTGCTTGAGGACTTAGGTAGTTATCTTTCTGTTTGGCACATGTGGATTCTTACATACAGCAATTCTGTTTCATTTTGGAAAATAATGTTGGCCATGGGTTCAGCAGAGTTAATGGCTGGCTCTATTTAAAAAGGATGCCAAAGTAACAGAAACGTACATAGCAATACTTGGTCATGTCATGATCAGCATGACCTATGGTTAATAACTGTTACAATGTATACAGTGTTACTTACTGTGTTTAACCAATGATCTATGCTGTGAGAGGCCATCTGGTTCACAATGCCACGTGACTTGAAACACGTAGCTTAGGAGTTGGTTTTGGTATAGTTCAGTGAGAGGCCACTAGAGGGCCTCATGTGGCTACTGTCAGTTGATGTGCTCTCAAATAACAGGCCCTGTGAGCCCCATAATATAGTCCTTTGATTAATGCAAATGAAAGTCTGAATTTTAACTGTTTCAGTGCTAATCACAACAAAAGTTGTGCCAATTTAAATTATTGTCATGATCTCAGATTTTAATTTCTGGTGCAAAGGCCTTCATTCAGGTACCAGCATGCTTGAATAGTGGAAAATATCAGAATGGTCCAGGTCAACCGCTTTCCAAGGTATGCAGTAGGCACATTATTTTGAAGCTTGCTGAAAAAAGTTGTTGACTCAGTCTGTAACCTAGCCCGGACAGTGTTAAGGTGGAAATATGGATGTTTTCATTTGATTTTAGTGTAATTTGTGTATCATGACAAACACATGAAAATGTTTTGGCGTAAAGAGATTCCTCCTGAAGTTCCTCTTACAGTGTAGCATCCTGGTGTCAAAGTTGATGGTTTGTTATGTGCCTGTCACATGCCATTCTGCTGCATGTAGGTATTCATTCTGATTTATTTTTTAAGCAGAAAGTAAGGAAAAAAGTTGAAAAAAGATGTAGCAAATAAATACTGATCAGCACTAAAGGGTTAACTGATATTAACCCTTTCCCAGCTCTGTACACCATTTAAAACCAGTTGGGGTCAAATGGCATTTTCGTCAAGGTTTTTTTAACAGACTTCACCAGCAATGAATGGCAGTTTGAGTTAAATTGCAGATAATGTGTGCTAGCTGGGTCAGCAGCTTTGGTTGGTGTGAGGTGGGCACGTACCACCCACCCAGCACCAAGAAAGGCCATTGACTGAGTCTCAGTTCAAGGAAGCAAGAGCCTTTTCTTTGTTAGAAGGAAAATAGTGGGTGATGTAAATAGCTAAGTCGGTGTGTCTATATGCAAACCTGAGCACTGTCCAAACTGATGTCTCGATCATCATTAGCAAAGGCTAGAGGTATCAAAAAGTAGCTTGTTATTTTATTTCCACTTACTTTAATTTGAAAGATTCTAAGTAAAACTTCAACATGTGTCTGTATAATTTGGCACCTTGATCCAAATCTTGAAAGATCATTCATGTGAACAAAGACCACACATTGATGGTCCATGCAGGGCTTTTGGACGTACGTTTCACTCCACATACTGTAATATGTTGCAAAACAATAATGATCCTGAGGACAGGAAGTGGACAATTGACCAGTTCTAGAAGGACCACTAGTTTTTCATGAGAGTCGAAAGTTAACCTTTTTGTGATTTGTTTTCTAGGAATAACAGAAGATGAGATGGTAAGTCATCGGCTGTATGACCTTGAGGTCATTGACCTGAGTGAAGATGTGAGTTTCATACTAGTGCTGCCCCCTACACAGCAAGTGTGCAGTGTTCCAGGTCACAGTGAGGAAATAATGGAGCAGGCAGACTACTTAACATTACCAGTGCAGATCTTTGAGATGAGTGAGTAGTCCACATTGGATATTTGTCACTTATGAACTTTTTATTGGTTATCTGGTTGAAATAGCAGCATAAAACAACACGAAAATGAGACAAAATTACTTAATGCCAAAAGAAAATAATGGGGAGTTGCATGCGTGTCCTGCTCAGCTTTAGCGACTTAGGCTGGCTCAATCCTTTTCCTTCGCATAAAAAAGGGGGGAAAAATGGTAATGTAAAGCTGGCTTTTGAGCTTATTCCAAAAAATATGGGTACTAAATGTAAAAACTTCCTCAAATTATGTTACAAAAACTACTACAGGAACCGGCAAACCGGCAAATTCATTTGCATGGCCTGGTGTGGCTGTGTGAATCACTCAAGGAAACCAAAGACGAGTTGTTTGTGGCACAAGATGGCACACATTTGTGTTTTTACCATGAGCCATGTGACCAAAACCTTTATTATCAATAGACAGTCTGGACTCAGCATTTGCTACCATGGTGTGATAAGACATTAGAAATGAATAAGGACACACCAGTGATAAAAGTTGTCTTGTGGAACTGTGTAGCTTGGGGGGGGGGGGGGGGGGAGAGATATGTACAGTTTCAACTTAAACACTCAGTTGCCATTTGATATACAGTGGAAGCTTCTGAGCATCACACCATTTTTTCTTGCCAAACTTGTCAGATGTCTGAATACGTCACAGAAATGAGTCAAGTAATAAAGGAATTTGACTTGGGACCTCAAAACATTTCATTAAGTGAAGAGGTGGAATATGTGAGTGTTGTTATAATGAGGTGTCATGATGCTATCTTTCATCCATTATGGAAATTCAAACAATTTTGTGTTTGTTTGCAGTTCACATGTGCACATACCAGTACAACTTCATCAGCAGATATTCTCGTCTATCCTCAATCCTAGAAATGGATACACTTCTTGCACAACAAGCACAGAGAGAGGTCAGTATGAATTTAGTCCTGAGTATGACCTGGGTTATGTTTTCAGGTTGTCCGTCTGTCTGTCCACTGTTTGTTAACAGGATATCTCAAGATTTACTGGCCATGTGAAACTCAAATTTACTACAGGGGTACCTATACACTGTGTATATCTGGACTTAATAATTCGTTACATGTTGGTGACCTTGACCTTATTGTCAAGGTCACAAGACCCATATATGTGCAAAGGTGGACCCATTAGCCAAACTTTTGCATTGGGGTGCTCTTGATAAGTGTTCAGGTTCACATTGCATATGTATGCATAATATTTCGATCAAATGTAGCATTCATGAACGTTTTTGTCCTGGATTCTTTCAATTTTGTGGTTGAAATATCCCATAGACGTCCAATTTGAACAATTAAAGTGTTTTCATGTTTCATTTTATCTTTCAGGCTTTTTCATCAGAAGAACTGGCAATAGCAAAGAAGAGAGTGGAACTCGTCAGCCAATTTCAGCAGAGATTAGATGAAGCATGGAAGGGCATGCGCTGGATCATGGATATAATCACATATGCCAGAGACAAAAGTGTGCGGGGTGGCTTGCCGTTGGGGGTATTGTATGCACCCCCTGCATCTCCAGAAGACTCCCCTCAGGTTGACAGGAGAGACTTGGACAGTGTTGTTTCTAGTAGTAACAGTGATATGGGTTACCATAGTGACAGGAGCTCTGGAGACCACAACTTTCAGAGCCAAATAAGTGTGCGAGATCCCAGTGGCAGTGGGGAACCATTAGATGTGTTGAACTTGGGTGATCAGGCCAGTTTTAATTTTGAACCGGAGGGAGAAGTGTGGACAAAAGCCTCCAACCAGCCGGGTGTGTTGCGAGTTTATGCAGCATATGAAACAGGCTTAGCCAAAGGAACTAGTGTTAAGCTCCATGTAACTCCAAGAACCACAGCTCGGGAAGTTATAAACTTGGTGGTACAGCAGCTAAACAAGGCCGTGTCTATGAAGGGCTTAGAAGGACCCATTTATTTCGATGAAATGCTGGAAGAATTTTGTCTGGTGGCTGTTATTGGTGCTCGTGAACGGGTCCTACGGGATGATTATCAACCCTTACAATTACAGAATCCATGGACTAAAGGACGTCTGTTCGTGCGCCTCAAAAGTAACCTTCTAGCTGCACTTGAACAAGGTCATGTCACTTCTGTATGATTGGTGACCAATGAGACTATTATGTTAGCGTTTAAAAAATAGAGGTGTTTCCACCTCTGAATGCTAGGAAAAGTGATAATTACCAAAATGTGCAATATGTGGCTACTTGTACTTGCTTATTAAATGAAAAACATTGTTCACAAGTGTTTCATATGTGGACTGGCGAGTAGTGGTAACAAGCCGTCTTGCCTGAGCTAGACCAAACACAAGATGCCAAGAGACTATAAAACTATTGATTTTGTCCCTTTGGACATGTCCAGGTGACTTGATTTGTGCAATGAAAAATGCTCATTTTCTTTCAGTTTATGTACATAGATTCATAGATAGTATATTTAAGGCAGAAAGAATCATTGTTCAGTAATGGCTGAAGTATGAAGAATTCGTAGTGCTAAAGTATGAGATGTAAAAATGTAGGTCAGACAGTTTGAAACTGCATCTTCTCGTTCAGACATTTTTTTCAGCATGATCATGACTTACAGGTGTACAGATTCAAATAATTTATGTTTAAAAACAAACTCGTTGATTCACATTGGACCTTAATGCTTTTCACTTGTACAAAACCATGGCTTCGTTGTACAGTATACATAGTGCCCCCTAGGGACTGACAGAGAAACTAGTCATCTGTGATGTTGTATTGTTGAGGGTTGCAAATGGGCATTGGAAATGACCAAACTCTTTCATGCATATTTTTAGAGAGATACACAGTCACATGTATAGTTATGTCTTCATTTTGTCCCTGTAATTCATGTAAACATCACACAGTAGTTCAATGTTGGTGCACAATAAGAAACAATATTTTGATAGGCCTACACAAGGAACACTTCAGATGTTTTGCTCGTATTTTTAAGGCTCTCAAAACCACAAGCATGTTGACCCACGTTAGCTGTATGACATATTTACCAGATCAACAAATAAAAAAAGATGTTTAATTTATCTTTAAAGTGCTAATTTCTAGGCTGAGTCAACAGCTTTTCTTGTGATGCTTTGAAAAAATATAGCCAAAGTGTAGAGAGGAAAGCTGTTGACCAATTAAGACTTGACTTTCTGTGTAACTACAGATTTAGATTAGGCATTGTGGGACTTGAAGGAAAGGCCATTGCTTTAGCAGTTTGAAGGTGGAATCTTCATAATGCCAATAAGTGTGACTGTTGTCAGGACTTGCACTCCAAGGGTTGAGGAAATAAAACCTAAAACTAAACAGGGTAAAAATCAGTCCTGATACTCTGATTGGCAGGGTAATGTATTTAGAGGCAGAAATACATGTACATGACATAGTTGGTAACTTTATTATCACAGAGTACCTGTGAACAAGTACAGTGTCGGATCATAAATGGACTTCAGACTTCACCAGGTGAATCACTATTTCATAGAATTGGTACAGAGCTTTTAAATTAATGCATTGTTGTAATTTCATGGAACTGTTGCCAAGAAACAATCCTATCATTGGTGTGCTGCTTAGCATATGTTGGAAGACATTTCATAAAATAACAAAAATGTGATTGCTTTTACAAGCTTTTGACATGCATGAGCTAGCAATTTAACCTACCAAGACTTAGTTCATCTCAAAACATCTTTGAGAACGAAAGGGTACTCCTGTACCAAATACTTCTGGTTTTAGAATTCCTTTTGGAAACACCTGACATGGATATTAAAAGCTGATGGTGAGATTCTTCATGTTACTGAGGTTAATACCATGATTACTGTATGGTAAGAATCAATTTATTGCAGGTGGTTTATATTTCTTGTTACATTTCCGTTGTGATCTCCTTTCTTCAAAAAGCCACAATACATGTGTTTAAAACGTGATAAACAGTCAGTGGCACTTGTACGAAGAACAACATAGAAACTTAAGCCGGCAGATGATCAATTGGTATATGATGGTAATTCTACATTAATTATGCCCCCTCCTACCAGAGGTGGGGCATATCATATAGTAAATGCTTTTATATTTCATGTGTCCGACCATCTATCCATAACATATTTATGTTGGCTAGAATTTCTCTCCGACTTGGGTATTGAGAAGCGGGGATGTGTCCTGTAAGGCCAGGTCACAGTGCTGGGTTATCTGTCAGTCACAGCGGCTGCAGGTGGAGGGGTGCATTACTAAAATCTGTGATTGCATTTTGATTATAAATTTTTAATGGAGCATGAAACAAATTCCCAATTCATGACACCTAAAACAATTTTAGAAATGTTTCCTACTTTCCTCAAGAAATTTGTAATAAATACTGGTGTCTGCCCTGTTAACAGCTACATCATGGGTAGTTTGAACCCATGTTTATAACTGGCCATTTTGTCCATTATTTTTTCAGGGTTTTTTTTTTTTTTTTTTTTTTTTTTTTTTGCTAAAACATTAGAGGAGACTGGCTGTGATAAGGTGCTTCCAGTCAACAGTTAATCCCTTTGAGTCATGGTTTCAAATAAAAGTCCAGTGGTTTTCCATAATTAGATGAAGAGGATCCGGGGGGGCTGTCTTAACGCTTTAGGAACACACTTTAATAACACATGACTCTTGCATTGGACATTGAAGTCTGGTACATTAACCCATTACAGCCTGCCATTAACCCTTTAAAGCCTGTCATTAACCCTTTCTTGCTTGGATATAGTTAGAGTCAACAGCTTTACTTTGTGAGTTTGGCACTTGGCACCTACCCCGTGCCACAGAAACTGCTGATCTTGGAAATGCCATTTTGATAAGACTTGTGCTAATATTCATTAGTCAAGAAATAAGTCAAAAAGATCGAAGCAGAAAACACTTGAAGACCAGCCGGTGTTGGCAAGTTCCAAGGATAATGGGTTAAATTCCCTGAGTATATAGGGCTAAATAAGCTGGACCTGCAGGAACTTAAATAAAATCACACATGTACCTGTCAGGTCTGCCTCAACTTGCTGGGACCATCCCACTGATTTTTCTCACTTTTTGGTCTTTTCATCTGAAATTCAGACATCCCTCATGAAATTCTGTTGGGTTTTTTTTCTGTACTGTTTGTTGAACATAAATAAAATCTTTGCAATGGGAGTCAAAAGAGAAAAAAAACCTGTCTGGTGCAAGGATGTAGACAGGTATGCATTGACATGACTATTCCTTAGGCTGACAATACTTTGTGCTAACATTGCATTCCGAAGACATTGTGTAATTTATAATGATGAAATCATTTGTCATCACATATATTTCATTTAGAATTTCCAGGAAAAAGACCTGCATGGCTACCTCTTTTTACGAAGTTTTGATTTTTTTTCATATTAAATCACATTGTGTGTCTACTAACACAAAAATTGAGACTTTTTAAAATTTGTATCACAAAAATAATTTATAATGGAATTTTATTAAGTTGATCCCATCCAGCAGGATTATTGTTCACTATTTACTCTTAGACTTCCTCCCACCCCCATCCCCAATTAATTAAAAAATGAGCAAAGCTTTCCATCTATAAAACACCGGTTGAAATTTCAGTTGCTGAGCTATATATCAGTGAAATTGTTCAACTTCGAGAGGAACATGAAGATGTCAAAATAATGACTTCTGACAAACTCAAGTGGACTCTGTCTAAAAACTGTCAACCTGTTGCTCCGGAAAATATATTTGTAGATGATGCTTGTATGAATTGCCAGAAATAGATTAATGATACTTTGCCACAAACATGGTGAATGCCTGTGGTCAAGATATCTGGTTGAGTGGGCAGGAGGGCCAGTAGGCATTATGTACAGTTCTATATATCTGTGTACAGAGCCAAGCTATTCAATAAAACCAACACACCGTACCAATGCTTTTTGTTGTCTCTACATTGTCAAATTTCAAAGAAAATAATTACACAATATTTATGCATGTACCGTGTTACCTGCCCCCAAGAAGCATCCCACCTCCATATTCATGACCACAAAAATGTTAAAATGGGGGATGGGGGTGGGGGGGGGGGGGTGAAGGGTTGCTATTTACTTGCATAGTGGAAGCCCCTTAATTTTCCATACTTCCTATCTGATACTCTCATGATGTTTTTTTGGCACCCTGTACTAGAGCAAAATTGTTGCAGTTACCATCAAACTGGAACCCCTCTGATTGATATATATATACATTTATATGTCTCGGGTGGTTTATGAGCAGAATTTTAGTCCTCAGACCATATGGTGGGCAGTTGTTCTGTTTATGGGCAGTTGAAAAATGCCCATAAACCATGTTTGCCTTAAATTCAATGTGCTACCTAGGGGGTTTCAGAAATGTACAAATTAGTAGATCTGTCCAGATATTATGGGAAGCTATAAATGCCAAGAAACTGTGGTAATCTATACTTGGTATATACTGCCCGTAGTCTGGTTTGAGGAGTGCAATTGACCCACAGACAATGGGCATGACCCACAAACCAGTTGTAGGACCTATTCCTCTGTGTATATATATTAATATATATATATATATATATTGTGGGCAGTGTATAATTGCCCATAAACCACCCAAGACGTTTGATTATATATATATATATATATATATATATATATATATATATATATATATATATATATATATATATATATATATATATATATATATATATATATATATTATATATGCTGTTATCACTGATGTGATCATTGGCCATGACTTGAACCCAGGATCTTCAATTCTTCATGTTCACAGTGATGGGAAGTAAAACTGCTGAAGACTTTTATACCATGATGGAATGACTCTCCTGACTTTATTACACAATAACAGGCAACATGATGAAGCTGGAATTGTTTCTCTCAGTCTCTGGTAGTACGTCTCTCTGAGTCTCTGTGTCCTTACTACCAGTCACTTTGCTATTTATTAAGAACTATTTCTAAGATGACCACAATCTTACACACTTTGATCCAATTAGGACCCATGAAAATCAAACAATAGAAACTTTTCAATTTCCCTGATCAAATATGTCACCTGCCATACCCTGCTTTATGTGCATGCCAAAAAGGCTTCAACTGTGACTCAAACTTGTCAGAAGTAATGATCTGTATGTTTGGACTATAATTGTCTGTTGTTTTTGACACCTGTGTACTTGTCTGACAGTTGAGGCTGGATGGCTTAGAATGCTTGGCCACTAGCAACTGAGACCATGACAGATGGTAGGATGAAACTGTGGCAATTAAATAGATTCTAAATCTGTCCTCCCAAAGCAAGTTTGCCACACAAGAGTTTAAGAAGACAAATAATATGTTTCTGCAATCTTGTGTTTTAACTTTCCCTTCAACTGAATTCCTGAAATTAAACCTCTTTAAACAAATTTCTTCAAGAAGAGAAAACAATAAATTATCCATTGGGCCCTATATTTTGCCTAGGTGATAGTGTTACAAATAAAAAAATATAGGTCTCAATTAGCATCTCACATTCTCACCTTAGCATCAAAGAGCTTATTGTTTGGAGTGAAAGTCTGACAGTCCTAGAAACCAAACAAAGCAAAATTAGCAAAAAGTGAGACAAACTTTTTGTATTCACTTCTGATAGTTTATTTTGCCACAAGAATTTCAAATTTTGAATGAAAAATATACAAGTAGAATCCATTTCAAACTGAAAAATTTGGATAATTTTACATTCACAGTGCGCAATTGCTGTATAAACACAAGACAAGTGCCACAAATGATCGACAATGACAAAACAGGATTCTCCACTCTATGTACATTTCAAGAATATATACTTTGTTGGACTTATTTTTAGTTTAGTGTGTTTTATGGCCAATTTTGTGGATGCCTCTGCCATATAAGCAGAAATATAACCTTAAGAGGCAGGTGGTCTCTCATTAGGGTGGTCTTTCATGACAGGTACTGCCAGCTTCTTGAACAGACAAAAGCTGGGTCATTTGAATGCGGCACTAAAAGTCTGTCCTGCCAATGGATTAACTCATTCCATACCAGTCCCTGATTTTTCCGTATATTTACCTAGATTTTAGACAACAATTGCATATTTAAATTCTTCATGAAAAGAGCTTTTGTTCAAGTACCAACATGCCTATAGTCTTAAGTCAGTGGTTTTGGCACTACCTGGCAAGTCATGCTGCAGCTGCTGCAAGGGCAGCTGCAGCATGACTTGCCAGGCAGTGCCAGAACCACTGACCAAGATCTGTCACCAAAGTATGGAATGAGTTAAATACATGTGAAGACTCCCTTAAAGCACAAATGGTCACATTTTGTAACATTTGGAACTAATGATGGCATCTTATGGGTAACCCACGGGCTTCCTTTTCATATATACCTTGTGATGCAAAATGATCACACATCCAGAAAAACCTAGCATACAACAGAAAAAGTCAATGTCCAAAATTTCAGCAGCATAAAATTCAGAAACCCAGCTACCTTTTGAGCACCTTATTTGATTAATCATAAATTAACAATGGCATCCACCACAAAAGCCCATAAAAAGGTTAAAAGTGTCATCACAGTGATAGCTTTATTCGATTCAGTTGCAGAAATCCAATGGGAAAATGATCAATGTCCAATAATTAAACTAAGAAATATTCTCACAAAAAAATCTGCAACTCTAAGAATGGAATAACACATTGGAATTCAGCATGTCTTAAACTTTCTCTTTCTTTTCCAGCTATGGGAATACAAGACAGTTTGAAATTATTTTAGTTTTTTTCTCAAAATGTCACACATGTGACATTGATCGTTCTTCCAGTGGAGTCTTCATGTACATGTCTGCGTGGAGGTTCATGCCAGATTTACATATTAAAACTTGCTACTATCCGAGTACATGGCTCCTCTCGGACAAAGCAAGTTGTTACAATCATTGGATAGTCTTTGATTGCATGCACATCATATTTAAGCTGTGCTTTTGGAATTAAAACAAGGTCAACAGCACTGCAATAGTCTGGTTTAATGATGACCACATGACTGCCATATTTTGTCATGAAGATTGCTGATTGAACATTGACAATTCAGATTGCGTGAAACTCCTGGGCATTCACCTCAACCGACACTTCAAACTGGATAAACATGCATGTTATGCCTGTAAAAAGACACCTTAACAAATTAATGTATTTTCTGCAGGCTATTTTGTTCATAAAGTCTCTCCAGAGATTAGAAACTCTATGCAGAATTTACCCGTGGAGAATTTAAAACTCTCAGCTGAGGAAAACTCAACACTGAACTCAGGATATTGCCTCCTGAGCAGATTTTCTCTGGCCCCTGGTGGGGGCCAACAGTTTATCTCCCTCCAGAAAGTCTGTTTAGCTGGCAAGTCAGTAGACGGCTGTGTGAACCTGGACATTCAACCCATAGTACCAGGTACCCTGCCTGGTGTTGGCGTACCCAAAAGTGTACCTGTGCAATTTTGAAGCATGGATCAATTGGTTTTAGGGATTTTTGAAAAGATTTTGCCAAACAAGTAATTAGCAAGTAAGTTCCTTTATTCACGTGATATAATGGAGAGTACCTGTTTACAAATGGAGTCGGTATACACAATACATGCACATTTATCACAAGGAATTTCTTGTTTTGGGTCTCATTTCACACAATAAAAGTTCACATCAATGTCCAGGTTGCTACACCTTGATACATGCAAGAACTTTGAGCTACATCCCACTGCCTTTGCTTCCCCGAAAATAAAATAAACCAGATATCTCCAATCACAAGTAATCCCCGAGAAGAAGCCTCCCCAGTGTTCCCAGTCATACTTAATGTTGATGGTTTGGTAATTCTAGACTCTCTGTTTTTTTACCCTCGGCACATAAAGTGCCGGAGGGTATTATCGTCCACTGCGTCGTCCATTTATCTGTTGACGCTACGGCGATATCTCAAAAAATATTCACCAGCCATACCAAACTTTTGTCACAGGACCTTCTGATGGACCAGGTTCGCATTGAAAACCAGCTTTCTCTGATTATCTTAAAACGTTTTGTGAAACTTTTAATGTATTTATTTGGAGGCTGTCAAAGTTACCGCGTTATGTCAAAAAATTTGGGCAACGCTTTACGAAATTTTGTCAGAGATGTATCGTATAATGGACCTGGCTCTTATTAAAAACCAGCTTCTTCTGATTATTTTTTACTTTTTTATGAAATTTTTAATGTATTGATTTGAAAGCCATCTGAGTGGCATCAACCCTGATGACGTTACTGCAATATCTAAAAAAAATATTGACTGCAGCTTTACCAAATTTTTGTCAAGAGATGCATCCTATGATGGACCAGGTTCCTATTTAAAACCAGGTTCCTCTATGTAATTATAAACTTTTTATGAAACCCCTAAAGTATTTATTTGAAAGCCATCTGAGTGGCGTCAGCCCTGACCATGTTAATACCTTGGTATCTCAAAAAATGTTGACGACAGCTTTACCAAATTTTTGTCACGGATGCATATTCTAATGGAACACGTTCCTATTCAAAACTATCTTCCTTTTTGTATTTATAAACTTTTTATGAAACTTTAAAGTATTTATCTTCAGAGCAGTCTGAGTGGTGTACAAGGGGAAGACGTTACAATAATACCTCAACAAGGTTCCAAGGCAGCTTCACCTTTTTTATCAGAGATGCACATTATAGTGGGCCACATTCCTATTGAAAACCAGCTTCCTCTTATTGTTTTTTAACTTGTTATGAAACTTTTGAAGTATTTATGTGATGGTATGTTGCCATGTATAGAGTGTTTGAGCACATTATAACCAAGTCACATCTGGAATGTAAAATATATTGCATAACTTGTTTCAGAAATGTCACCATCATCATATGACATTATAAGAAATAATCACCATCATAATGTATATATATATATTATATATACATATATATACATATATATATATACATATATATACATATATATATACATATATATACATATATATATACATATATATACATATATATATACACAAGACATTATTCTCAATCTGGTAAAAGTGAAAGTTGCATATGGTCTATATTCATCAGAAACAAATTTCAAGATCAGTACAATACACAGAAGATACATATGAAGTGAAATTCATCTTCAGCGCAATGATTATAAAAATGAAGTCTGTCTCTGTTGTTGTCATTGGCATGTAACAGCGCGCTTGTGGGTAGGCATTTTTCATGACGTCGCGATAGCGACGTCATGAAGAAAATGCCTACCCACAACCGCGCTGTTACATGCCAATGACAACAACAGAGACAGACTTCATTTTTTATATTTATATTCATATTAACATTAATACTAGACTAGAGTTAAATTTGCATGACTATTTGTGCGTAAAAGTTTTGATAGCCACTGCGAAGGACCTTAAAAATGTTTATCAGTGGGAGGAGCTATGGGTGTGGCCAGCCGCTTGTTACGTAGCAAAGCAGGCACTGGCACGTGCCGTGCTGTACATGATGTTACCATCGACTGATGAAAACAACATGTGTCCCTATTCTTTCAATGCTAACAAAAACTCTGAATGTAAATATTCTTGCATTGTTCACAAACCCTTTGATCCCATGGTGTCTTGATGTGTATAACACACAGACTTACATTAGAGTTGCTGGGCACTGACTCTCAACTTTATAAAAAAAAAAATTCTTTTGCTGACTGGTGGTATACACAAGACATAATTTTCCATACAAAATACTATTTTTTTAAGAGAGTGCAAGTTTTCAGTTTGTTGCCAGTGCCAGTTCCTGTTTGGACTTTGTTTTTCTATAGGTTTTCATATTCTTGACATGAGTTTCCATAAAGTTTTGCTTGATTGTGGCATACATCAAGTTAATCAAACTGAACCAAGAGTTTCTTTATGGCAGATGTCCCAACTTTTAGGGATGTTAAAATGCTGTCCTACGCTGTCAATAGAACTTATCTGTATGAGTTCATCTGGCTCATAGTTTCAAATTCTCATCCAGTTATTAAAGCAGCAGACAAAGATATTCAGTAATATGGGATATCTGCCCAGATCACCCTTACTCAACAAATCAGAGGAATTCTTCTTGACGCCTGGGATGAATTTGCAAAGACTTGTTTAGTTTCTCAAAAGGTGCACTTCAACACCTGGATAAAGAGTTATCATTATTCAGGCCACACATAAGGCTCGCTCCATTGGCGTCACTTCTATAACATAGAAATTAGAATAAGTAGAACAAGGGAGTCAAATAGACTTGGGCCAGTCAAAGCATTGTCTCTTATATTGAACAGTTTTAATTTGAATAGAGCTCTCTGTGCCTTATCAGTCCCATTAAATTTCAGAAAGCCTTGAGCTCCCCAACTAATTAATTGAGCAAAGCTAACTTTATGAATTCTTAGCTTGACAGTCTACAAGATAATCTTGGTACAAGTCCAGTTGAACAAATTATGAGGCTGAAGGCTTTTTCTCTGTGCCCTTGTCTCAATCCACTTATATTGAGGCAACTTGGGGTGGAGATGTTGAGATACCTTTTCAGTTGTATGGAGATTAATTGGTACGTTTTGTGGTAGACAGGAGACAATGAGTAGAGATATAATGCTGTTGGGTTATGTACATTGAAGTTTTCTATGGTAGGGAACAGACTCAGTAGCTAGCAGTTAATCTATCACACTTTCCTGTAAGACTAAAGCATGCACATGTACTGAAACCTTTTAGGTTAACAAGATATCTGCCATTTAGGATGCAAACCCCAGCAGTCTTGCAGAGTTGTAGAAGTAGTTTACCATGTTCATCAAGGTAACCATTGTCACTATTCTGTTGTGGAAAAGGGACATCTTGTGTGAATTGTAGAGGAAGATTGAAATGCCTCATTGCATCCTCAAAGGAACAGTAGGCAGGACCAGGTGCTGTCCTGGCATTATAATCACCCACCAGGAGACATTTACCCTGTGTATTAAAGTTTGCCAAATCACTCTCTAGCAAGTCAAAAATGTTTTTCCTGCTGTTTGAAAAATCAGTATGAGGGGGGAGGGGGACTGATGCAAGTTATTGTGACAAATAAGCCATCTTCCATTCTGAAGAATTGCTTACATAATTTGATCCACATTACTTCACTGTTAGTTATGAATCCCCTGTAGGGGGGATGCATATTGTCAGTCCGCCGCATATTTTATTTTTATTTTTTATTTTCTTCATATTTCTGTCCCCTCCTGACCTATTGCCTCTTAATTTGGTACAGAAAATCTATGGGTCTAGGAAATTTGTCCCATAGGATAATATATAACCTTGAGGTCAAAGGTCAAGGTCAAATCCTTGTTGCATTTTCTCCTGACACAGCAATTTTCACATTGGCTTATACCTTCTTAATAGTGCATTGTAGGCCGAAGGTTACTATTAATTGTTAATAGGAAAGTACTTATGGGCTTTCAGTTTATGTGGTTTATTTTAAGCCTGAGAGACATTGAAAGGTTAAACTGTATACAGTCTTTTGATTACTATGTAAGTGAATAGGGATTGCTGTGGATCAAGTTTTCCAGTTCATCTTCAAAACTGTCTGCCAGATTCACTTCAAACTTGGTGGGGATGTAGCTTGGGTCAGTCTCTAGCAAGTATGTTCAAACGGACATGGTCCAGTGGTCAAGCCCACAGGGCATTTTTTAATTTCATAGGGTAATCCTTATTTTTATTGTATCTCTGGTCACTTTTGACCCATTCCTTCCTAATTTGGTACAGATGATCTATGGGTCTGCAGAGTTTTTAATCATATGTTAATGGATGATCTTGAGGCCAAAGGTAAAGGTCACAGTGTAATTCTTATTTTCATAGGATATTCCTTAATTATATCATACCTCTGCCACATATTGACTCCTGATCTTCTGTTTAAGTGCAGATCATCCATGGATTTGGAGATTTTTTTTTACATGAATGTGGATGATCTTCAGCCTGTAGGTGAAGGTCACAGGGTCCTCAAAAAGTTGATTGGTTAACTGTAACTATATAAATTCATAGATATGTCAGGTAATCATGCATTGGTGCTAGTCATGTAATCCCAATGGACAGGTCTTATAAAAATGCTGCAAGTATGTACATTTTTCTTGAAGTATATTGACATGCACTGGCAAAAGTTCCACTGATCACTCATGTCGTGCTTGGGGGATGCATAGTATTTTTTGCAAGAAAAACCTGCTTCGAGTTACAGGAATAAATTTAATGCCAGGTCTCATAAGTACAGGCAGTCCTCCATAGTGTCTAGTCACTGCCCCATATTTGGGTCTGATATTTTGTACTGTATGATAATTTGGGAGAAAAATTTGATCCTGGTGACTACTATGAGTTTCCACCTAGACAGATAATATTTAAATGATGTAGTTTCAAATCAACATCAGAGTCATTGAGTTTGCAAGACTGATGGCTTTGGTTCCTGGTGAACAGACCGTCTATATTCTTATATCTCCACATCTTTATTGTACTTACCAGATCCTGACCATGACACAATCGCACCCTAAGAAGATTCACACTGTGCTGTTGTAACATGATAAAATGGTTTGGCAGAGTACATGTATTGTAAATTACTTTAATTTTGCTGTATTCTTATTTTTACTCATTTCGCTAATGGCACAAAACCATGAAAATAAAAACACAGTGAAATAGTATTTTAACATTGTTGGAATGAGAATTATGTCCAAAACAGTGAAATTAAAACAACAGTGAAATGTCAAAAATAAAAAAACTGTGAAAATTTATACATGCAAAAGTAAAGTAATTTACAGTAGTTACATATAGGCAGTAATGCTAGTAAGGCCCTAGCTAGTACATTAAAGCTAAACTTGACTAGGGCAAAGTAATAGGGAAAAAAAAGGTGCAAGTTGTATTGCAGTTTTATATAAAGGCCTCACCATGACATAGGCACTTGACCTAGTGACCTACTTTCATTCCATGACACACCTTTGGGTTAAGATATGTGTGAGTATGATGTTTCATGCCACTAACTTAATAAGTAAAGGAATTTCAGTCCAAACACGATTTCACTAGGATATACCAGTGACCCAGATATTTACCATAGTGACCTAGTTTTACTTCATGACACACCTTTAGGTCAAAATATAAGCACGCAGGAAGTTTCATGAAACTAAATTAAAAGTTTAAGGAATTACACACCCAACATGGATTTACAAGGATATCTTACTGTGACCCAGATACTTGATCTAGTGACCTACTTTTTATGCATGAAACATCCTTGTGTCCAGATACACATGTGTTGGAAATTTTATGATTCTAAGTCAGTGGACAATGGAATTACCATGACCTAGTGACCTAGTTTTGTTTTATGACACACCTTCAGATAATGATATGTGTGTGTGAAGTTTCATGAAACTAAGTTAAATAGTTCAGGAATTATAGCCCAGACATGATTTCATGAGGACATGTCACCGACATACATACTTGACCTAATAACCTACTTTTGGCACATGACACACCCTTATGTCCAGATGCCAGTGTGTGTAAAGTTTCATTAAACTAAGTTGGTGGCCAAGCGCATTATAGCCCAGACATGAACAGCGGATGGCTGCAGGGTCAAAGTTAGCATACAAAAAAGTAAAGTAGGTTCAGGGGCTCATGTTGCCTCTCCTGACCTTAAGAGTCAGTCAAGTGAACCAGATGGATAGCAATTAAAAGGGTACTGTTATAGTACTGTCCCTGGCCACTAAATATTGCGAAATAATAGGCCATGAATACTAAATTTTCACACCCCATTTAAAAAAAAAATGTATATATATATATATATATATATATATATATATATATATATATATATATATATATATATATATATATATATATATATATATATATATACATACATACATACATACATACATATATCTGGCTGTTTTAGAGCCCTGTAAAAGCAGGCTACCTAAGCCTATCTACCTATATATAATCGGACAGTCTAAGTTTTGGTCCCTTAAGTATTACATACAGATATATATGTACAAACAAACAAACAAACAAAAAACATATATACATATATATATATTTATATTTGGCTATCTTAGAGCCCTGTAAAAGCAGGCCACCTAAACCTATCTACCTGATATACAATCTGACAGTCTAAGTTTTGGTCCCTGAAGTATTACATACAGGTGTATCTGTACAAACACTTGTGGTAACAAAATGTACCACGATCCATGGACTGCCCTGCCAGGGATGTTGTTGGCCTTAGTACACAATTCTGTCCGTACTTGCAAACCCATTTACAGTAAGAATTTTATTGACCAAAATTGAGTCAGTATTGACTCATCAGTCATACATAAAGAAATCGTACACAATCAGAGAACAATCATTTCGACCAACTAAATGATACATGTCTACATAAGCAATAACACCCATTATGGGTAGAAGTTACATGTCAACTAAGTAAGTGACTAAATAGAATATCTAAAATTAGGGACAGGGAGAGGGCTGACACTATGGGCACCGCCATGTAAAATCACATCCTGGGGCAGTAATGACAAAATATAGGCCGCATATACCCAACTAGAGACAGCTTACCAGTAGTTTTTAATACTGGCGGATGTAACCAACATACTACCATATTATGTAGCCTGCACTCTTCCTGTGCCCAATTGTGTACCTCTAATTTTTTCTACAATGCTACCATGATTGCACACGAAATGTATCAGTCAACACTGCACGTTATGTATCAGTCAACAGGACATAATATTTAGCACCTGAGATTTCCTCCACCATGTGAATAGCACATAACTACATGAATATTGTTTACCATAATAAGTGATTAAACTCTGTATCCACTGAATACTCAGCTGCAAGCTTTAGATTATACAGGTTTCATGTGGCAGAGATAACTTATAAATATTACATTTAGCACCGATTTATTTGTTTGCATAATAATTATGGAGCAGATAAAAATTTACAAATTTTGCAAATATTGTGTCGTCATGTCTGTGGGTCACTTGCGTTAAACCCCTGGTGCACAAACTTTCCAAGGCTGACTGCACACTGGGGTTCATGACACATCATGATTAATTTGAATTTATCCTGTATTGACAATATTCCAAAATTGGGGATATAAGGTTCTACTTCATTAAAAACACCTGTCTAATGCCTGCGTGTCTTGGGCATACCATTAAGAAGTGTGTCTCGTCCTCTATACATCCCATGCTGCATTTTTCACACGTTCGGTAGTCACGAATTATTTTTGGCCTTGCATGGCAGCCTGTTTCAATAGCTAGGTTGTGGGAGCTCAAATGAAATCTACAGACGGCAGTCCCATACCGTTGATCTTTGATATCCCAGAGGTATGGTTCCTTCTAAAACTGACTTTTAAAGATTTTAGATTTTTAAAAACACTAGAGAGTCACAATATATGATGTAAAGTTTATGGAAAATAAGTTAAATAGTTAAGGAATAATGCAGATGGATGCAAGGATGGAAACAGCACTTACTATATGTTCCTCCTACGGTAGGAGGGGAGCATAATTACACAAATGTGTATTAATTCTTACAATTTCTACATTTTGAGCAAAACTTAATTAAAATCAGATGAAAATTGACAAGGTATATCTAAATGAAACCTTCTCATGACCTTGACCTTTAGAAGTCATATGTGCATAGTTTGGTCCTGAGTTTGTGCAATAAACCTAACATCATCCAAATCCATGGAGAACGTCTTGACTTACAGGCCAAAACATGTTTCTACAAGGATGTCAGGATAGCCAAAAAATTAAGTCCATGCAGGTTCCAAAGTCATTGGCACCCTGCAGTGTTCCTTTGGGTGGCCAATAATGACACTCTATCGAATATTAACCCCAGCATATAGGTAGAATATGCACCTGCAGGCACAGCAGGGACCTCAAAGTATCCTATACAAGCAATCACTCCACACATTCTCGTATAATTCATCGAATACTTCTGTCAACTGTTACCAGAAATTTTCATCACCCCAACTGTTTTTCAATCAACATTAAAGTACCTGTGCCCTCTACTTATGCAGTGATAATTGCGTGACACACCTATGTATCTACAGCAATTCAAAGCACCGGTATAGCAGAATTGTGGTCTGGTGCCTGACCATGTCCTTGTGTCGTACCAATTCACAGGATGACCATGATGGCTTTGGGGGCCCATGTAAGTATGGGGGACTAATGTAGCTGGAATGGTTGATGGGGCCATATGATACCAGTGCGGGAATTTATGTGGCATGTGAAGGCAGCTGATGTCACCACTTGTGAGACGCCTGTCTGGGTGTGGAATTCCATACACATGTGATTGTGGATCCATGAAAGGCTGCACAAGTTGCAGCAGTCTGCAGCCCAATGCTTCTGCAATGTGTGTCAAAATCAGGTTAGACATGTGGCGATGGGCTTCTGGCTTCCAGTGGACACCATCATCTTCTTGGTGATGGGTCATCTTCTTCAAGAAATAATAAAGATCAAGAACACCATACCCGTGCTTTGTTGCCACCTGGTGAGCATATCTATTTCCCATAAGAATGGCCCTGTGGAGGTTGGCATAGAGGAAGGCTACCTCAGGTCTCATAAATCCACCTTTGGCTGTCTGGTCAACAGGGGACTGAGTAGTCCAGACCACCAGAGTGTCTTTTGAGAGCACTTCATTAAAGTGGTTGAACAGGCAATTCAAATTCTTGTGGTACAGCTGCATTGAGTTTGGTCCGTACCTACAGGTAAGTGCAAACATAGGATACATAAAGGTTACTGGGTATAATGATACAACACACAAATGAACTGTCACACATCAAGCAGAACGTCCAACATGCACACAACAAATATAATGTGTTGGACATTTTTTTCCACAAAAGTGATTCATATTCCCATAGTATATCCACTGAGCTTAAATTTGCATCATGTTTAACATATTAAGTTTTTATCATTGTCAGAAATGTTGGTGCCACCACTGAAGTATGGCCTGATCATCGCAGATACTTATTACAATTGCCTTATAACAGGACAAGCAATTTTAATACATGTACTGATTTGCATTTTTTCATAAGGACTGAATAGGCCATTCTAATACATTCCTTCAGACTGAGCAAATCAACCAAATACACAATTGAAAAATAAATTCTAATTTTTCATTTTACAGTTATAAATAACTATTATGAATTAGTTGCTCTTTATCTATTATAATTTTTATTTGAAGACATATTCTTCTCAAACCTAATCCAGTAATTTATTTGCTCCTTAGATTCCACCTCAACTCATTTTCTATTTTCATTATTTTGACAATCAAGGACAACATGTGTATATTTTCTGCAATTTATTGGAATAGTGGATTGTATGAGTATGTATGTGTATTAATTCTCTTTCAGTGACCATATCCCAAAATAGAAACTTTTGACTTTATAGAAAATATCCACTGCTAAGGCCTTGTCAGTCTTATGGTTATAAGTTCAGCTCTTGTCAGCTTTATAGTTATAAGTAAAGTTTCAGTTAGTTTAGTTCGTTTGTTTGTTAGTTGTTATAGTTTAAAATTAATATTACTCCTGCGCAAGTGTCTCAATGTCAGTTTGGTGTACTCTTATCAATATCTAAAACTGCCTGAGCAAAGCATTACAGCTTACAAATTAATATACAGGTGTACATATATTTCATTATATTTTATAACACATACACCCATATCAGAATTTTAGTAAGTGTCGATGAGGGCCTACCTTGTGATGTCCCAGATACAAGAGCTCATCACAATGATGTCAGGAGTTGGTTGATCCTCCTTTGTCAGCTTCTGTAGTATAGACTCTACATACTTATTGTAACAGCGGGTCACAAAATAAAATTGAACAAAGTAGAGGTCTGTTTTGTATTCTCGCTCTTCTCTGTAACCGACACCATTGTGCAGTGTCCCTCGTGAACCTCCTTCAATGAGTTTATCATTAAGAAATGTCAGCTCCCCCTGAAAATAAATGTAAGTGTTGGTACTTTGAAGTGAAGACATGCCTCCTGCTAATCTTGGTAAATGGACTATATAAAAACCCTCACCTCTCTGCACTGAATATTCAGTGGAGGCGGGGGGGGGGGGGGGACAGCATTTTTCCATAATCCCTACTAATCTGAGCTGTGGATCAGCCATATGAACTTGGACATGAATTGTTTTGATTTTTTTAACTTCTTGGATTATGGATTTCCAGTTGACACTTCCAACCTAACAAAACACTGCTGTTCAGCTTGATCTCCCATAGCAGATATATGAGGGTTTACTGGGTTAGAATGACTCCCCATCCCCACCACCACCATTCATAATGAAAAATATAATAAATAAAATAAGTTTCTTATAAGGCAAATTTGACTGTTAGAAGCACCAGGGAGTGTCAGTTTCCCTTATATTCTGGAAAAGTTCCATGGCATTGCTTGACTGATTTCAGTTCTATTCCATTGAGTAACAGGATCCAGCCAGCATGATGAAACATGCAGCAGCAAGCTTTTGAGTGTATGGACTTCTAAGACTGAATGAAAAATGTTGTTCACCAAAGACAAACAACACAATTATCAAAGGAGAGCATGCAAGTAACACCATAACTGATTGCTTGTTTTCATGAAAAATATTAATTTATTCCACTATTATGAATCAATATGATACATCTGACTACTAGTAAGTCAAGACTTTAGCAACCAAATAATACATGAATTGATCGACTCCGGGGCATTTTTCTTTGCACAGAAAGCTTATTTGTATTAACACTACTGGAAGCTAAACTAATAAATAACACTGCAGAGAAAGGAGTATGTGTTACTCAACTGACCTTTGTCTTGAGCTGTTCCCGCTGCACAAGATGGCTGGAATGCAGGAGCTGCACTAAATCCTTGTATGCACTACGCTGAACTGGAACAATAATATAGTAACCAGTAATTCACTCCACAAAAAGGACTTAATACTCTTTGTACATTCAGCTATAATAATTAATTTGGAAATAATGTTGTTAAATTCTGAGACGTAAAACCTTAATTCAAGTACAGATGTGTTTAGTCTGAAGTTCCTCTTTTTTTTTTGCCTGTTTGACAACTCCATTCCTATTGCATCATTTGCTTCACAGGAATGCTAAAAAACATACATTTTCTGGAGACTCAGGATAGTGTTTCCCTGGCAGATTGTGAGCGCATTGAACCCGCAGTGTGTCAAGGAAAGCTGTTTACTGATCACAGATTATTCTAAAGAATAAAAACCAAAGAAGGAAAGAATGGAAGGAAGGAAGGAAGGAAGGAAACTACTGACATAAGATGTTTGTTGGTGACTAGAAAAAGTTGCTCCTGATATATCTCAAACTGTGCAACTTAAATGCTAAAATTAAAACATGAGCAAAATCTTTTGTTTGTGGAAAATACTGACACTGAATCGAGGCGCATAACTCGGGCATTACATGAACTTTTTATCACCCGAACTTCATATCTGATCAATGGATCATGAAACCAGTTGCTTGGTTTGTTGCAGCAAGGGGGCGAGAACTGCCCATGCTCATAATGTCAGACACAACACAATCCTCACCTGAATCTCCAATCAGCACAACAAACTTATTCTTGAGCAGGTCTTTTACATCTGCAGATAAAAATCCTCTGAGGAGCATTTTTGCAGAATCACTGTTAAAAAAAGAAAAAATAAGAAGCAATTTCAAGGAAAAACTGACACAGATTGGTCACCCTGAAAATGTATTTGGTTAAAATTGCACCAATGAAAAGCTTTCTTTAAAAGCGCCATCTACAGGTCTCATTCAATATGTTCGACGAGAAATAAAGTGATGGTTCAAAATTTCTGCATGTGCCATTTTCTAATTAGTACACAAGAGTTCCAAATTTCCAAACTTTTCATTTTCAAACTCGAGTATATTTACTCACAGCATGACACCCCCCAAAAAAACACACACAGTGTTTTAATTTAAATATGACAAAAATATGATGAAAATTCTTTTAATAGTCTTTGCATTCCAGCTCTGCTCAATGTAAACATTGATGACAAAAAATATGTCTAAAAAGTGACTGATCCATTAGTTAGAATTTCGACGTTGACTTCTGTGTATTTTCGGTCACCTTAGGGAAGAGCAGGTTAATTCCCCATGAAGACATACCATGGTTGGCATGATATAGACAGTTAACAGAGGGAATGAGCAGTAGCCATCAGGTCCAGAATGACATAGTCACCATGGCCACCTGAATGCAGCATCGATGGCACACTACATCGGTGCTCATCACACCTTAATCAGCAGCACTGTTTGAATTGCCTTTCAAAAAGGCCAATGCTCTCCTTAAGGGAATGGAAATATCAACATTGAATCTTTTCAACAAGGAACAGGATAAAATTCATGTTATTAACACAAATACTCATAGCAATCATCCATATTATATTTACAAATGAAGATGCTGGCGTGCTGATATACATCATGACATGTACATAATTATGTCCCTGTGGTCAATTCGCTGTCTCTGTGCTCTATAAACTTGGTAGCCTATCAGGTAGAGGTAAAGTTCCCCTTTCTCGGAATTGCTATCAATGACTGCAGAATGAGTCAATGACTGTTTTTATGGGTTACTTCATGCAATGAGGAATGCTGTTGACCAGTCAACCATTTCATTTTAGATGAAAGAAGAGGCCTATGGTCCTGCTGTCATGAAAACCGTTGAACTGAACTACACCGGGTGAAACTTGCTCACATATGACTGGATAATGGGCCCTCAATCATTGTTGGGATGCAATTAATATTTGGAATGCTTCCACAATCCCTCTCAATTTTCTGATGATCTAACAAAAATTAAAGATGCTATGGAGTGTTCACAACAGTTTTTAGATTTTAAGCCATACATCACATAATATTATGAACTATAAGTGTGTGTGTTTGTGTGTGTGGGGAGTAATACTAAATTAATCTAGGTTTTATACACCTAGTAAGTCCTGTAAGTTGTATGTGCATGCTTAACATGAAAAGAATGGACTGTATCATACCCACAAACAAAAGTTCACAGATCATAGATACATGGACTAACTGAGGAATGGATGGACTGGGGGCTCACTGAACAGACACGAGTAATCTTTCTGAATGACTAGGTTTTGTAGATATGATGGGGACATACAGTTTAATGCTCGCAAACATCTGTTGCCAACAACTGAGGATGACCATGAAGGAGCAAAGGGACTTTTTAGCTTTTTCCAGAAGTGAGTAGTGTTGTGATTTACAATCATTGCATGCAACACAAAGCCCTTGTTCTTGTAACTTTTCTGATGTTTCAGTATTTTGTTTGTCACACAAGTGGACACCATTTACATGTATACATCGCTGCGATAAAGCTCTGGAAGATGCATATTTCAGATTTTAAATTTGTGACATCAGGCAGCCACTGGAAAGTATTTAGCTGCATGACATTAAAATTTGTATCCATTCAAAATAGTTTTTATAATATGAAGCTTTTACAATTTCAATTGCCCCTAATTTGCATAATTTGGATTTCCTCACAATTCAAGGTATGGTACGCAAGTTCATGATGGACGCAGATTTTCCACCAATTTTCAAAATGGTTACTTGAATGGTGTCTAAGAAAACTCTTGTACAGCAAAATGAAATTAAATCTTGACTATCATTCAATCTGTAGCAGACAGAGGTGCCATTCCAACTTCAATTCATGGGATAATGGTGTAGATGCATGCAATGAAGGGTGAATTAAAGTTCTAGATTTAAACTTATGTAAATTAGCACTTATATATAAGTTAAATCTTGAGTATCTTCAAAACTATTAAAGACTGTGGTGTCAACTACTTTTACAGGAAGTGCCATTTCCACTTTAATCTACAGGCTTGTGCTCTGGGTACAATCACTGGTTGATGATGTAAGATTATAGCAAATAAATTTATATGTACACTGAGTAAATAAACAGAATTTTATGTGCCAAGCGGTTTTGATCTTTTGTCCTATTTGGAAGTATCACTAAATAATTTTGCAATGTTACCAAATCATTTGGTGGTATTGCCAAATTATTTCGCAATATCATTAAATATTTGGTAATGTTGCTAAATATTGATCAATATCTCTAAATGTCTAGCAATATCACTAAGTATTTAGGGTTATTGCAAAATATTAAGCTATATATCTAAATCATTTTGCAATACTGCCAAATCATTCAGACATCCTGCCAAATCATTTGGCGATATTCTTTAACATTTGGTGGTATCGCCTTACATTCATCAAAAACTCGAAACAGGCACGTGAGTGGCCAGTCATCTGAAAGTATCTTAAGATTCCCCAAATACCTCCAAATGAACAAAAAAAATAGAACTAGAGGTTCAAAATAAATGTAGCTGAACTAATATGAAACATACAAGAAACATGATCAATTTAGCTGAAATCAGGTGTAAAAACAGTTGAAATCAGCAAAGCATCTAAAATCTTACATGGCTGCTAAATATTTTGCGATTTCGCTAAATATTCAGGGATATTAATAAATATTTAGCTGTTTATCTCTAAATCATTTAGCAACGTCACTGAATTATTTAGACCCATCCCTTATTCACAAAGCCTCCAAGCTAGCATATGTTAAAAGTCTCCTGCAGGTACTGAAAAGTGGAAAGATAAGCGAAAAGGCGAAGCATAGCCAGTGGGGTCTGGTGGCATGCTCCCCCAGGAAAAATTTGAAATTTGCACCTTCATTTCCTGCATTTTGAATCATTCTAGGCACCATCATGGACATACTTTGTGCGTGTATTGTACAAAAACACGGCAAAGCAGCACAACTTTACAGCCACCGATGGAATAATGCTACTTTTTTTTTTTAATTTTACAAAAACCAGGAGACATTTTATAAAAAGCGGGAGAACGGGAGCTTTTGTAAAAAAAAGTACGAAAAGCCAGGAGATTTGGAGGCTCTGTATTCATATCTCTAAATAATTTAGGGATATCATTTAATAATAATTTATGATAATAAATAATTTAGAGATATCCCTAAACCATTTAGTGATACCTCTAAATGTGTATGATTTAACATTATCTCTAAATTATTTAGCTATATTGCTCAACGATTTTGGAATATCAGTAAATGATTTAGTGAAATGAACAAATTGTTTCGCAATATTGCTAAATAACACATTTAGCAATATTACCAGCAGCCTGTCCTATTTGTGGCTGCTGATTCGGAGTGAAGTCGAATGGCTTCATCCGCCCAAAGTGTCAGCAGAGCTATTCAAGAACAACATAAGGTGAAGTCCACATATTACAAAGAGGTATATCACACTTTTGCCCACCCTCAGGATCTGCCTCAACTCCTCCATGTATAACACCTTTGCAATAATTGTAAGGAACTTTAACCTTGCAGCATTAGCTAAATTTTGGATGGCCCCAGACCTATAACAACAAACAAGATATAGGCGAGGCACAGGAACTAAATAAAGATAGCAGACCTGTAATGGGAGAGTTCTGACTATGTGACTAGACCAAACTAAACCCAAATCAAACAGGCCTGCAAAAATGGCAAAATATAGGCCTATATACATGTCCAAGTAGCTTAAGAGTAATATTTTCATTTAATTTAATTCATTATCTGCAACAGTAATATCCCGTGTGCGTATATACAAGAACAATGGCTTAATTGGCCTGTTAATAGCTGCATACACAAGTCACACCTCAGTGGTTTTGCCTGATATCCTGCTAGGGTATAGGTATTTTACAAAGAAATACACTCTGAATATGTACATTTTCCATAAAAAATGCCCACAGAAACCAAGGATACACTTTGTATGAAAAATGCTGAAAAGAAAGTTTTTCAGTCACACTTAGTGCTTTAGATACTTAAATTATAAAATGCCCAGTCAATGGTGGAATACATACTTTATTCACATTTATCAAAGTTTGCAGGACTTTCTATTGTTCTGTATGTTCACTCAATCATTTCACGCACATACACTATTGACAACTAATCTTTTAGGTTGTGCGCAAATTATTCAAATTTGTGGCTATTCAAGGCACTCCATATCTTACATGAAGCAATTTTTATCTTTACCTGAAACACCCTGCCGTAATTCACTCCACTTTTGTCTGTAATCCTGTATACTGTAAGTAAGAGTAAGGCTGCTGAAGCCATGACTACAAAGAGAATATCAAATACAAATGATTGCATAAAAAGTGAGCACTACAGCATTGAACATTGCAATTTGAACTTGGGTCGATTTGTGGCTTAATTAGGCTCTTATTATATTAAAATTATATCGGGGTTAGGGTTAGGAGGCCTGAGGTTAAGGAAGGGGAACACTGGTGGGCCTATTGGGCAGAATAGGCCTGTCCGGTCATGAACAAGATTAGTCATGATTGGCTGACTTCATTTTCTGTCAACTTATGTGATTTCAACATGCTAAATGCATGTGAATCTGGATAATCATTTTCCAACTGCTCTTAACTTTATTTCATTCACTTCTTGGCCTTTATTCATTTTTTGTAATTCCTACACAGCACACGATATTTTCGGCTTTGACATTAGTCTGATAATAGCCATGCATATAAGCATCGCATATATACATGTAACATGTACATGTAAATTCGAAAAAATAAGAAACATGGAACTACAAGCTTGGACATAAATGTTAAACGAAGCAAACCTAGTCGATAAACAACTGATGGCTGTGCAGTGCCATGTCTGATGGTGCGTATTTTTGACGGAGCTAGCCCTTGAGAAATGACCAACCCATTGCAGTGATATTGCCCTGTATAGACAGCTGGACTCTAGCTACTCCAAAACCTATATGTAAGTTAACCCAAAGGTCACGGTCACATGGAAACACCAACATGGCAGCAGGGGTGGACAGAGTCTTCTTTCTCTGCTGTTGCCTGCAACTGAAGATACCAGTTTTTCTTGCTCCCATAGAATTTTTTCCATCCAAAATGCCAAAAAACTGTTTGCAAGGCCATTGTATTTTTGTTATATAACTCATGGGTACATGCAGGCTCTAAAACATGTTCTGAGCAGTAACCCGCTGAAGACCCTTAAATTAATTTGGGCTAATACAGCTTATGTCAAAATTCTACAGAAGAACATGTGCAATATGGACAATAGTACTTCCATATTTTTATATGTTAGACAGTGACAGGTTAGCTTATGGAGTGTAAAGAGTTCCGACCGCAGAATAAGGTAATGACTACCAGGAAGTGGTTCTGGACAAAAAGACACAAATGCAATCAACAGTTCACTTTATGACTATATCATAGTTTAATGTGGCTGAAAAAAAATGGTGCTGTTGTGTAATTTCAACAGGGAAGTTGAGATTGAACGTCGATCGGCATTATCATTATTATTAGGATGGGTGAAGTTTGAGTGCCATACGGTCTTTCTCGCAAAAGCAATGGGGGCAAAGTGCATTTCCCCGTCATTCTCTGTGGTGCACCATACCACCACTACCTCTCTGCTAGGGACTACCCGAGATGGAAGTGGCACTGCATATGACCAGAGGGTGCGGTGCAGGTGCTCTGTTGTCCCCAATCAGGCGGCCAGCCCCTGTGGTGCTGTGGGATGTACATGGCACAAACATGTCTGCCCTGCTGGCTATAAATTCACACACTGGAAAAGTGTAATTGGGAAAATGCCAGGTGTTGTGCAAACTTCATGCTCCAGTTGTCAGTTGTGCTTTGATTACTTTTGAGGTTGACAGACAACGAGTACTACAAAAATGGTAAATTTTTAGCTGTTTTAGTGGAGAATGTATTGACATGTACCTGAAGAATTTATAATGTAAATTTAGCTGAGAGGTATAACAACACGACTCTCAATTAACATTTAAGTGAAACTACACAGGATAGAATGTAGAAGCTTGTTGTGCAAGCCATGTGGCTTTCAGCTATGGTCCCCCAAGTTGGAGTTTTGCGTTGCAAATATACATGTCCCATGGTGGAGGTCAAAATAATGAAATTTTTACCCTACAACAAGTAATGTGGATTGAAAAGTAAAAACATTTTCACATAAGTCTCAAATCACAAACATTTTTCAAACTTCCCATCAAGAAACACATATACACATTGGTGAATGTTGTAAATATTAAGTTACGTTTTCTAATTCGCACATGTATATGTGATAAAACGTTTTAATAGATACATTTATAAACATTGTTGTCTTTATTTGGTTTCTAGGATATTCCAGTTGGAAGTTACATCATGATCAAATCATTAAAGATGTGTGCAATTGAGGATTAACTCGAGAATTCACGACAAATTTTACATGGTTGAAACATTGACTGGGCTGCAAGCTGGGAATTGAGGGAAAATCCAGGGTCGGGTATAATCTTAGATGTATCCCTAAGTGTTTGATTATGCTACTTTATTTGATGAGGCGAGTAATTAGCCCTGCATGGGTGTGATTCCTGGCACTTCGATTTTATCTTGAAGAAAAAGTAGTTTTCTTTGTTTTCACTATCAGAGGGACTTTTCTTAAACAATCATTGTTTACAATACTATTAATATGGGATAACAGATAAAAAAAAAAGAAGCTTCACTGCTGGATAGTGCTTCAAGGCAGCTGATTTCAGCATATTTTATATACTCGATGATGGGGGGGGGGGGAGACCTACTGCAATGTTCTTGCAACTGAGGGAGCTAGTCTTTAACCACAAAATCTTCAGTTCTTCCCCACACAAAGACCCATGCAAGCTCAAATCTTAATGCACTGAATGTAATCACACTTTCAGACACACTTTAACTTCAAGAGCACTTTGATACTGCACATTCAGAGAGACTTACCCTGTGTGACATCACTGGAAGAGTTGCAAAAAGAGATATTCATATTTAACTGCGATCCTGCTCACTTCCTGTGTTGCCGGGGCAACAGACTGATGCTTGCACCATGATCAGGGCAGATTTACATTATATACTACAGAAACATCCATAAATAACACCTTTTCAACCAAAAGAAAGCCTATTTCTAATCAATTTAGGCATCCTTTATGTTTCAAATATATGTTAATACATTTTCTTAAGATTATTCTGTGTTCGTGCTTTTCATTTTATTGAGAAAGTATTTTTGACTATGCTAAATACGTGGATCTGCCCTGATACAAGTGGCTCCCTCTTTCGCTAAATAGGTGTTAGAGTAGGACCGCATTCGAATATCAATATATCCTATTACAGTGGTACCTACTGTATGCAACCATGGCCATGAGCAGCCGCATTGCTTTTTGTGGTCGCTAATCTCAGACATTGGAGTCAACTTCTTTGTAAAATTTATCTGTGGTGGCGGGTCACCTGCTGTATGTGGCCACTTTTTTCTTGGCAGAAGGGGTGGCTGCATACAGCAGGTACCACTGTACACAGAACATATGGCAAGTCAATTAGGGCTGAAAATATTCATAAATAGAGGTATATGTATCTATATTTTGAAATGGAGATAGTACAGATATTTGTATTCAAATACAGATATCTATACATGTATTTCTAATATAGATATCTGTATTTCTAATATGTGTGAAATAAATGTAAAATTGCACATATGTGTAAAACTCTTTCATATTATGTGTAAATCTTTGTCACACATGTATAAATCCTTTTCTCATTGGAAATCCCTTTATACATACGTGAAATAGTTTTTTCATACATGTAAATCTTTTTCAGATACATAAGGTAAATTAACATATGTAAACAAGATTTACACATACGTGAAAAAGATTTGCCTATGTGAAATACTTTTATACATACATTTAAATGTAATGTAATTTCACATATATATATATATATGTATGTGTGTGTGTGTGAGTATACAAAAACTATTTCACATATGTATAAATCTGTTCACTTATATGAAATAAATTATACACATGAAAAAGAATTACACATTTGTGTACGAATTTTACACATGTGTAATTTTCTTCACATGTGTGTAAAACTATTTCACATATATGAAAGAGAAGTTCACATATATATATATTGTAAATCTTTCTTACATATCTAAAATGAATGAACATTTCACGTATGTATAATTATGGAATAAATGCTACAACGGCATACCTGGTTACCATACATATTGTAATCTTGCCACTAGATCCTATGGACAACTTTCGCTTGGATATACATATTATGCAACGTAATGTAGTGGGCTTACGGACTGTGTTACTACATACACATGTAAGAAAAAGAATGAAGATTAAGAATACGCACCAATTTTATGCGTCCTAGGCCCTTTAACACATCCTACGCAACAACCAACCGTATTACTGATGCGAACAAACTGCGCAGCAACAAGCATTTCCCCCAGTTCGCTCTCCCACTATTCCCAGGACCCAGGCCAGGGTGTGACATACGGCCCACGGTACTCTTCAACTCACCTGGCCAGCACACAACTGCAGACAAATGAACTTTTTTACAGGTCGTGTTCGTTGGTAAACGTTTTTAAAAGGGCAAATCCAATTAAAAACTGACCGGTGTTTGCATGCCTCATTTAAGTCCGTTAGTTCTGATGTGTCTCCAAAGGCGAAAGTAAAAGTTTTTCCGGAAGTTAAGTCGCTCGCAAACGTGGCTGTCAAGCGCAGGTTGTCATTGATCTGGACAGGTCGTTACTACTTTGTATTTTTGGCATGGGACCCAGCGGTAAATGGTGCAGCTGTACAAGGACAAAAGTCAACGGCGCTTTATAACCAAAGGAAACTACTTGTATGTATATATGTTTTCTTGGCAGAAGGGGTGGCTGCATACAGCAGGTATATATGTCATCGATTTCTCGAAACTCGAGTTTCGATTCCAAAATTATATATATATATATATATATATATATATATATATATATATATATATATATATATATATATATATATATATATATATATATATATATATATATACATACATATATATATGTAATTTTTGGAATCGAAACTCGAGTTTCGAGAAATCGATGACACATATTTTTCTTCATACTACATAGTACTGGACAAACGTCATAGGGGAGTATTGACGTGCATAGGTGCGTGCGCATAGTGAATAATTTGGAAATATTAACACAGTGAAATGTGACACCTGCAAGCTTAAAACCGAAATATTTACATTGAATTAGCGATATGGTGTATGCAGGCAAGACGGGACACAGAAGTGGTAGCTTGTGGTGGAGCTTTATTTTTTATTTGGCGGATTGCTGTGGGAAAAAAGGAGTAGGCCTACCTGTATACGGACATGCGGAAAAGGGGACTAAGAAACTTTGCTGGTGGGCTCTTGTGGTTGTAATTGTGGGAATGACTCAAGACTGAAGACTCAAACTCTTTTATTTGACCGTAAAAGACAACAATTTGTACAAAACATGATATTTTTAAAGGTCCAGGCCAGGAGACTCTCATTAAGGCTATTTATAGCCCTAGCATGAGAGCCACCTTGAAATACAATATACATCTATGTGTTAATGTACAATATCAATTATATAATTTACAATATACATCTATGTATGAATGTACAATATCAATTATATAATTTATAAAGGATAGATGCAGTGGTATAAATCACTGCACAATATAATTAGCTATGTATTGTTATAGGTTATCTCTTTTTTTTTTTTAAACCTTCATTTGTTAGGAGGTTCTCTGATAGTGCTGTAGCTAAGGGACTTTACAGACATAGCAATTACATATTGTACAAATGACAGAATATTTATTAAAATACTATTTAGCATAATGGGCGAACCCTGTTCTGCTATGACTATGCACTTTGTTCAACACAGAACTCAGAATTCAGAACTCAGAACTCAGAACATATTTATTTGACAGTCAGTAAATACGAGACATACACAATACAGAGTTAAAACAAGAAAGATTGGTACCAAGAAAAATACTGCTCTCATGCGAAACAAAAATCAAGACTGTCAGGATGACCCCAACTAAGGATTGCAAATCCGCTAACGCTGGGGCCACCTGAGGTAATTCACTTAGATATGTACAGCACTTCAAGCTAACAAAATGTGTATGGAGATACACTCAATTGTAAAACAAACGTTCATTAATTATTACATATGTAGCAGTTTGGTATGGTACAGTGTTCTTGATAACTATTTATAAAAAAAGGATTTTGCATGTGTGGAGAAACCATGGTATGAATGTGTAAATATTTTATCTTTGATGCATGGGGGGGGGGGTGTTTATTGTATTATCTTAATATCTGAAGTGTTATTTAATGTTTATATAATTTCATATCTGATACACTCCCTTATACTAACTAGATCTGTTCTTTGACTAAACATTTTAAACCTGTTTCTGGTGTTGAAAGTATGAATTTCAGAGGCAGATCTTATCTGGAAGTGTCTGAAATATTCTGGCAATCTATTGTTAACAAAATTGAAGTAAAATTTTAACTGCTGTAAGAGAAAAATAAAATTTAGTTTCAACAATTTTAAATTCTTAAAGATATGATCTGTATGTGCTATGAATTTACTTTGATTTACTATTCGAACAGCCTTTTTTGAAGTTGGGAAATTCTAACGGCTTTATGACCCCACAATAATTGCCGTAGTTCTTATGCGGAAGCACAAGTGAATTATAAATTATTTGCAGAATATATGTGGGGAGAAACTCCTTTATTCTGTCCATGACACCTACTGTTTGTGATAACTTGGAAGCAATTTTATCTATATGATCATTCCAGCTTAAATGTTTATCAATTGTAAAAAGGAAATTAAAGTTTTTAACACATTCTATGATTGTGTTGTTTATTTCTATTTCCGGAATATACTCTTTTTTGCGGATAATGAAAGATCATGAATTAAGTTTTATTTTCATTCAAAGATAGTCTAAATGTAAAGAGTGGGGGGGGGGGGGCGGAGGGGGATTGCGATGAGGTGGTGGACTATCTTGCACATGACTATTAATTTTGTGGTGCTTCGTCTGGACTCCCCGCGGTCTGGACTGGAGGGATTCTAACAGCATAGGTGGTTTAGCATATCTGTGACGGAGGAGGTACGTCTGTAATCATTCACTATATGGACTATCTGCTCTTCTCTGGACGTTTTCGATTTTTGCTATATTAGGCCTACGTTTGGTGTGTGGGACCCAGGCTGTGCCAGAATATTCATAGACAAAATTGCCCGAGCCGTTAATCTGTTAAACCGAATCCCCCCGAGTTGTTTGCCCGCCTGCGCGCCTATCACCCAAGCGCGAACCGCGCGGGTGATCAGGCGCGCAGGCAGGCAAACAACGAGGGGGATTCGGTTCATATCGTTTTCTCACTATAGAGGGGGCTGATCAATCCGGTATTAGGTGATTCGCTAGCAGATACCATATCAGCTCCCCACCACGTTTCTCACTGGTAAACTTTAGTGGTGCTGCACCGGTATTCCATACTCCTTTGCTTTCACACTATACCCCATGTGGCTGCCGTATCAGCTCCAGTGTTGACCCATCACCAGGTTGTCCCAGTGCATGTGTATGTGTATTCTGACTTTTCTGTGACCTATTACAACTACGGTATCAGCTCGGCGTTGTGTTGGGGAGGGTTGGGGGTATCAAATTTTTATTGCCCCATAAAACTTACTGCTTGCCGCAGCAGCTTCGGTATCGAGACGCAGTATTTCTGCGCCTCGATACCTTATACCGGTACCTGAAGAGTGTCCATATGGGGGTGTAGTGTGAATGCAAAGGGTATTTAGGGGTATCGAATACCATATTGACTGGCGCCCCTGTGTAGTGTGGAAGCGGTATTAGATTAACGACGAGGGCTATTTTGTATTTTATCCCCTATACGGTCCATTAAGAAAGAAAAAAAAAGTGAATTTATATCACTTGTAACATTTTTTTCGCTTTACGTGGAATTGGAAGGTCACGTTGTCTTGGAATGTTGTTCCAGGAAACATTCCAAAGTATGCACCCGTCGAGCTCAACTGACTGAGTGAGAGCCGTCAGATTGGCCCAATCACTGACGGCAGCATTGCGAGCATTGCCCGAAGGAATAGGGTGATGGCTACCTGCTACCATTCTGTGGTATACTGCTCCTTCTCTGTCTTTTCACAAGGATACATCTTTCAGAAGGCCAGTGTGGAACTACAAAAAGGCCAATTTCTTTGACTCTAATGATGCCCTCTCCGCCGCCCCGTGGGACACTGGCCACGAAGTGTATGATATGGTTGATGATGTCGTGTCATACTGGTCCGATTTTTTTTTTTTTTTATCAACTGCAAAAGATTTAATTCCTCTCAGGGAAATCATTATCCGGCGTGGAGATAAACCATGGATAACCACTGTAATTCGGAAAGGTATTCGTCAAAGAAACCGAGCATGGAAGCGCTTCAAGAGAGTATCTCGTAGTCCACGTCCTTATACCTATGACACTAACACGAAAATTGATAGATTTTACCAACTGTACAAAAAATGTCGCAATATAGAGTCGTCAACTTAATAAGACAATCTACGCGCTCATACTTTCGCAAACTGAGCCGTCAACTCGACGACAAGGATATTAATCCTAAGCAGTGGGGAAGTTCATGAAGACATTCCTCCACTCATCGAGGACAAAAAAAAATGTTTCGTGTTTCACCAAAAAGGGCAATATTTTCAATGAATACTTTTCAAAGGTTGAGAGGACCGGTTTGAAACCACCGGTTGCCTTTTGTGGGTGACCGCCTGTCTCGGGTCGGGAGTGGGGCTTGTTTCTTCACATTGGTATTGAAAGATGAATGTTGATGCTTCAATTTGATGGTAACTCTGGAATCTCTTTGCTGTCATTGTTGGGTTTGGAATTTATGAATATGGGTCATGTTTTTCTATACGATTTATAAATACTTCATTGGCTATGTTATGCTGTGGGCTGTGTTCTCCGACTCATAGTTAAAATGGAGGTAGAGTGTGTTTAAAATGTTCCAGATTCATAAATATCACAAAAACGATGTAGGCCTAGGCCTACTTTCTACTTTCTTTTTTCTATAAACTTAGCTGACTAACAAGTCAGGAGAAGTAATAGGTAATAGGCCTACCAAATCTCTCTTTTTCATTTTTGGCACAAGTAATAGAATTTGTATTTTTAGCCGTTAGGCCTATACGTTTTGGGAACACTGTGGTCTGTAGTTAGTGAAGAATATTTCAAAGGTTGAGAGGACCGGTTTGAAACCACCGGTTTCCTTTTGTGGGTGACTGCCTGTCTCTTATCGGGAGTGGGGTTTGTTTCTTCACATTGGTATTGGAAGATGAATGTTGATGCTTTGGTAACTCCGGAATCCCTTTCCTGTCATTTTGGGGTTTGGAATTTATGAATATGAGTCATGTTTTTCTGTACGATTTTGCAAGCCAATGTAGAATTCCACTCGATATTGACGCCCCACCCCTGCCCCAGTTTACCTTTCAAACTGAGACACGCCTAAATTATATCAACTTTGATGAAGACGATGTAAGGAAAATCCTCTCCTCCCTTAGGCTCTCCTCTGCGTCTGGCCCTAATAACATAGGAAATACTCTACACAAAAATATGGCTGATTCAGTTTGTAAACCTGTCACTAAAATCTTCAATCTCTGTCTCCGCCTTTCCGATTTCCCTGACTCCTGGAAGAAAGCAAATGCATGCCCCGTGTTTAAGGAGGCAAACAAGCAGATTAAAAGTAATTATCGCCCTACATCTTTGCTGTGTAACGTCTCCAAAGTCTTTAAGCGATTGGTCTTCAATGCCCTTTATGAATACCTATTTGACAACAATCTACGTACACCCAAGAACTCTGGATTCAAGACAGAGGTATCTACAATTAACCAACTAGTATATATTGTCTATAACATTTACTATGGCCTAGAACACACAAAGAAACGCGTATGGTTTTTCTAGATATTTCTAAGGCCTTTGACAAAGTTTGACATGCTGGCCTCCTTTTTAAACTACGTCAGCTAGGTATCTCTGTTAACATTGTTTTATGTATCGAAAGCTATCTCTCAAATCGATTTCAACGAGCGGTCATTCATGGCCAAGCGTCCTCTTGGTTGCCAACTGAGCTGGCGTACCCCAGGCATCCATACTGGGTCTACTTCTTTTTGGTGTACATCAACGATCTTGATGATCTTTCCTGTGATGTGAGGCTTTTCGCTGATGGCACATGTTTGCTAGAAATCGTCCAAAATCCAACCGAATCTGCTCACCACTTAAATAGAAACCTTCTACATATTCAAAATTGGGGAAAAATATGGCGTGTCAGTTTCAATGCCTTGAAATCTTTGTTGTCTTCACTGCCAAAATTATTAAACCTCCCCATCCATCTGTTCATCTTGGTCCATCAGCTATAGCTGTGGCCACCTCCCACACCCATTTAGGTATAACTCTTAGCAGTAATTTATCTTGCCATACGCACATAACCCGTATAGTTAATAAGGCCAACCAGTGCATTGCTCTCCTTAGCAGGTTTAAATTCAAACCTTCCCGAAAAACCCTGGCCGGGCTTTATTTCTCTATGGTTAGACCAATTCTGGAATATGGTTGTGTCCTCTTCGATAACTGTGGTCAAGGGCTGTCAGATTTACTCGAATCTATTCAGTATGAGGTGGCAAAAGTATGCACTGGTTTCATAAGACACACGTCTCATATCAAACTTTTACAAGAACTCGGATGGCCTACCCTCACTAATCGTCGCAGATGTTTTAAATTAATCTTGTTCTATAAAATGACCCATGATCTTACTCCTTCTTATCTGACCAATCTCCTGTCACCTCCTAATTTTGGTCGAGAAACACATCATTCTAGACCCATATGCACCATCCAGTGCAGGACTCTCCGCTTTGACAGCTCCTTCCTCCCTGATACTATCAAACTTTGAAACAACTTACATATGGACATTACAGATTCAATCTCGTTCCAAATCTTCAAATCAAAACTCAATACAACCCTGCTGGGCGTGGACAATGTCTCCGACCTTTTTCTCCTATGGGCTCCGTTTTTCTAATATCTGCCTCCCCCAGCTACGGCTAGGCTTCTCCAGGCTTGACTTTGACCTCTGTTAAGTAAATATAGTTCCAAGTGCTACTTGCTCCTGCTCTTTCCCAACTGAAGAGGTTACTGATTTCTTTCTTTTTTGTCCCATATATGCCTCCCCTAGAAAGAAACTATTGGATAATACAATGCATCTTTTAGCTCCTGGCGTTCATCCTGACCTGATAATCCACATAGCTAGTGAAAGACTGATTCATATATTCCTCTTTGCCAGCAAAGAACTACCGGATCTTCTTAACATACAGATATCCAACGCAGCACAAAATTATGTAGTTGAAAGCAGACAATTTGTTTTCTAATCCCTTCCATGATCATGCAGTTTTATTCTCTCCTCACTGTTAAGTCATTGTTACCTGTCACCTACTGACCAAATCATATAATGATACACACTCCCTATGCTGTATATCTCATGATGTACAGCTATAAATTTACCAAAATTAGGCGATAATTACGCCCAGCTTCAGATGTCAGTAGTGAATAGTATGCCAAGTGTCATTACGTTACATTATATTCTCAATCTGAGTCTTTCAATGTCCTATTGACTATCGATATTTGTTTATGATTATATCACTATTTTCTCATGTATACATTTGTAGGGTAACATAGTTTGTAATGTCTTGTGCCTATTGCAGGCTATGTATATATTATTGTGTGTCTCTCCGTGTCTGGAGAACCCATTGTTATCAGTAATTTTTGTACTACAGCGTAATCCAGTATAAATAAATATGTTTAAACTAAACTACGCCAGCTGGGACAAACTATGAAGGCAGAGTGTGGGAAGTGTTTTGGACAGATGTTAGAGGTCTCTGAAAAGAAGAAGCATTTCCCTGGAGAATGATGGACATGGCGTGCTGTTGATTCGGCTTGCTGTTGCATAATTGTTCCAGACTGCACATATTTGTGCCCGCTCAGCTGTTGAATAATGATTGGCAGGACACCTGCATTTGACAGTCCACTGCACATCGTACGTCTTACCTCTCGGTTGGTTTTTCTGCCAATCAGTCCTCCATTTTTTTTGTCATAGTTTGCATCACAGAATCAAATTTATTCTTACCCATTGGCTGGTATTTATACCAAAGACCATCATGTCTTCGGCCGTGATTTATGGCAAGCTAATAAGGCGAGTCTGGATGTACCAAATATGGAATTGATTCCTTCCATACTTGGAAAACTATATCTCTTATTTACGAATACGGGAAAAAGTAGTCCCACCCATGGGATATGGTCAACAATATCACATAGGCCATATGCCATGGGTTTTCAATACTAATATGGTAGACCCTAACCTATATTTTTATCTCAGCTGACTTGTCAGTCAGCTTAGCCTTAGCCTTTGCCTGAGGCTCAGCTTTTGTGATTGCCTGCCGTCGTCCACAAACACAGGGGCTCGTGAAGTTGATATATCATGAATGTTGGAGATTTTAATTTTCCAAAAATTGACTGGGGGACCAGTAATTGTAAACTAAAAAAGGAACATGCTGTAAGCATGTCCTTAGAAAGTGTGAACGATACATTCCTGTATCAACATGTGATTGAACCCACAAGATATTGGAAGGCCAAAAAACAAGAATACTTGACTTAATTTTTACAAACAAGGAAGAGTGTTTAAATGACATAAAAGTACCCCCGCCTATTGGAAAAAGTGACCATTGTGCATTAACATTCGACATACTTGGTTCTCCTGGACAAGAAAAAGCTATAAGACTAGGATGAATTATTATAAGGGTGATTATGATGCCATGAGAAATGAGTTGAACATAAACTGGACAGAACTACTTAAAACAAAAAAACGGGGAAGAGAGTTGGGAATGCTGAAAAATAAAACATATGAATTGTGCATTAGGTATGTACCTAAATAAAAAGTGTTAATAAATCCAAATCAATATGGATGAATGAAAATGTATTAAAAAGTGAACAAGAAATATGCTGCATGGAGAAGATTTATTGAATCTGACTCAAAAAGCAGTGAAGATTATAAAGCCTTCACATGTGCCAGCAACCAACCTAGCTGGGCCAGCAAGCTTCTCATTTCGATTTCTTGGGCGTCATGCCCAGACACAGAGGTCTTGGCAATGGTAGTCGAGAGGTAAGTATACTCATAAATACTGATATTACTCCAAATACCCCGTGTTTCTCGTGTGAAGAAGTAGAGAAACTGCTCCAGGGTATCCAAATTTTGCTACAGATATTTCCAGTTGGACAGCACTATGGTCGTTTGTGTCAGGTCATTTAACATTGCAAAAGCCCCGTGCAGCATTGTGGTCGTTCGTGTCAGGTCATTTACCATTGCAAAAGCCCCCGTGCCAAGGATTGATTAGTTGAAATTATCCCTTCAACCCCTAGGGTAGGGATCTTAGTCTTCTTAATTTTCTCTTAAAAGCAGACAAAGTTGCAGGGTTTTCCCCAGTTTTGGGAGAACAGAAAGCTGGTGAACCTGATGGCAACCTAGAATGTCTTGTTCCATGACAGATATTGACCAAATGATGCATAAATATGACTAAAATAACCTACTTTTTAAGGAAAAAGGAAAAAGGTGGTGAAAAGGTGAAAGGCTTGTCAAGGGATACTCTTATCTTTAAGCCAACCAGGGCCCTCTGGTAAAAGGGGGGCAAAGTAGCCTATTTACAGTGTGATATTAAAAAGTGCAACAAATACTCAGAACATCAAAAACATTGTATAGATATGGTCTTGTTTACACAGAATCCATAAAATACTTGTACACTTGGCACTTAAAAGATCATAATGAACGCCATCCCTGGACATGTCAGGGTAACTAATTGTACTCTAAAGCTCCACTGTAACAAAACGACCTACTACTCCCACATAGATTACGTTGGGGTACATACAATTTGTTTTGTAGGCTATATCTGATTGTTCTTGAGTTGACAACTGTCTAGTGCTGCAGTAGTTCCGACATGTATCCAGTAGTAAGACCAAGGAGTCTTTTGTGGACTAGTGTTACAGTCCGGGAATTTACTCTGAGTTGGATTGGTAAGATGTCACAGGATTTGAAAAGTGGGCGTGATGATCTCATCCTGTTTAGCTCCATAATGAGTCAGAGGGCTATTTTTTGCAAACAGTGGATACGAGTTACGTGAAAAGATGGACCCCATATCGTGTTAAAGTAATCAATATGGGGCTGAAATATGTTCTCAAGAAAGTTAACTGTGTGTCGTGAGACCAAAGGTCCGTCATAGGCCTATGTGGAGTCATGGTAAAATTAATTGGAACTAACACCAACTATCTTACTACACTGAATCTATTATTGCAATAATAGGCCTAAATTGAGATCGAACTACAAAAAAGTACTCCAAATATGCGCCACGCTAATGGTCAAAGTCTGTAGGCCCTGTACTTTTGGGCTGACTTTGGCCTACGCTGAAGGTCATTTTAAAGCACTTTAGTAAAGGACACTAAATTCTATGTTTGATAATGAATAAGACTAATGACACTGCATGTACCATGTGAAAGGTAAAGCACTTTAGTAAAGGACACTAAATTCTATGTTTGATAATGAATAAGACTAATGACACTGCATGTACCATGTGAAAGGTAAAGCACTTTAGTAAAGGACACTAAATTCTATGTTTGATAATGAATAAGACTAATGGCACTGCATGTACCATGTGGAAGGTTTCGCACTATGTGGGTGGACTTGAAATTCAGGAGATTTTTTGGGGGGGTGGGGCGGGGGGGGGGTGCTCATCTGATTACATGTGAGTGGCACATCAGACCCGTGGGCCTTTTATGTCATTGCAATATATGCATCGTATTGCTATATACATGCGCAGTAAGACCACTTACGACATATGGTCCCATAGTTTGAAATTCTATGACTTCATCAAAAAATAAACACTGAGAATTGAATGATATTTCACGTCTGTGTAGGGAGCCATGCGAGAGAAATCAAAGGGATTCTTTCGAGAGCATCAGATTAAGGTACTTGAGAAAGTGCATGTAAACGAAACACCACATATAAAAAGATTAAATATGATTTTATCCCACGGTTGAACTGCATTTTAAAGTTATAAAATGAAGCCTTATCTGTCATTTAGTCAGAAAGTGTAAAGCATAACAAATCATGTATAATAGAAATCAAATCCGTATAATAGATCATTCAACATGGTTCCCTGATCTCAGTTATTAGTAGGGAAATCAAATCCACATGGCAGACCACTGAATAGGAAAAGCAAATCCGCATGTTATGTCATATAATAACATGAAAATCAAACCTGCATGGTAGATCATTTATTGCAGGAAAATTAAATCCGCGTGGTGATATTATTTATTGGTAGGAAAATCAAATCCACAAGGCAGATCACTTATTGGTATGATTTTGAAATTGCATGGTAAATCACATATTACCAAATTTGCGTGATTGTCAATCATTTTTTAGTATGAAAATAAAATCCGCATCGTAGATCACTTGCTGGAAAGAAAATCAAATTTGCATGGTATATCACATATTGGTAGGAAAATAAAACCCGCATGGTTGATCATATATAAGTATGAATTCGGTATGGTGGATCCCTTATTAGTAGGTAAGTCGAATCCCCCTGGTACATGTAGGTCATTTATTGGTTGGAAATGGAAATTCTCACGCATTGCACATCACTTTTTAGGCGGGGGGGGGGGGGGGGCACATCAAACCGGCATGATGTACATGTGGAACTGGTAAACGAAATGAAACAAAGCAGTTTTCCACGTGAAGCGAAGAGTAAATTTAAATCATTATCTTACTTTCCACCTACTTCATTTTTTTTACTAAAATATTCATGCCTTTTAAAGGCAGCCATAAAGTTAGACAGAAGAACCGTTTGTCACCTTGTGCCACATCAGCATGGAATATGGAATTTTAATTTTTGTGTCCATGAAAATACTGAAAACAAAAATGTCTTGGTTAAAAAACTCTACTTCACAAGAGACATGCCAATCATGTAATTAATCAACAGAGCCTTAGCAAGTAACGTGCCGTATCTAACGAATATATACAAAAATCTTATGTATATTTACATATATATATATATATATATATATATATATATATATATATATATATATATATATATATATATATGTATGTATGTATATACTGTACATATATCCAAACCTGATGACCGCTAAAACTCAATGCAAAGTTTCACATCAGTGTTTATATCAGCGCCAAAATAATTCGTATGTACAAATAAAATAACGGGAAGTTTGGTGCTTGGAAATATTGAAGAGTCGAAAGTATATTTCGTCGGCCATTGCCATGTATCCACTTCTGGACTACATAAGCACCTATTAGTTCCTGCTTTTATATCCAGATGCATAGACACATCTTCGTATAAAACTACACAAGGACATATTAGCGCCTGCTTCAATATCCAACAGCATACACACATCTACTTCTAAAGCTACACAAGTGTCTATTAGCACGTGCTTTTATATATAAACTTCCTATACAAATCTACTTGTAAAACTACAAAAGCACCTACCAGTACTTCAGTACCTGAGTACAGTGCATACACATATCTACTTCGAAAAGCACATTACTACTTATACCTGCTTCGTTTCCCAGCTGGTCACACACATCTACTTCTAAATCTACATAAGTACCTGCTTCTTCATCCAACTGCCCTCATACATCTTTTTCTAAAAACAACGTAAATACCTATTAGGATCTGCTTCTACACCCAGCTGCCGGCACTAATCTATTTCTAAAAGAACACAAGCACCTATGAGTGCCCGGTACTTTATATACAACTGTCTACACACATCTCCTTGTGAAATCACATAAGTACCTGTCAGTACTTGCTTTTATATCCAACTTTCTAAACACATCAATTTGCGAAACCACGGATGTCCTTTTTGTAACTGCTTCTATATCCCATTGCTTACACACAGCTACTTCTAAACAACATAGGTGCCTATTGGTGTATGCTTCTACGTCTGGCTGCTCACATAAAGATACTTGTTAAATCATACAAGTGCCAGCTTCTGTATGCAGCCACTTGTAAGACTACAAAGGTATATGTTAGTACCTGCTTTATATCCAACTGCATACACATATGTACCTGTAAAAGCCGATAAGTACCTGTTTCTATAGACTACTACATACACATATGTGCTTATATGTACTTCTAATCTACCTATCTGCCTACATTTTGACACTTTAAATGTTATCAACTGAAGTGACTTTCGTATGCTTTATCTCTGCACCTAAAAAACGAGATCTATGAAAATAAAGCTAGATTCACAAAAGATAAATCTGGGGAAAACATTATTTTTTTCCTTTTAAACACATAATAAGTAAGAGGTAATTTCAACAAGTCACCATTATGTTTTTAAACCAATGGCGCACGGTTGTGTACGTGGAACACAGGCCTTCAGGAGTTGTATGACAATGTTTCATGTAAACCATTCTGATTAGAAGCAATGTATCTGAAAATATGTTTTCCAGTTTTCCAGTATGTTTGAAGAACAATGAGTTTCACAGACGCATGCCACGCATTGTTTTCTGGATGAGCGACCACCGATGATGTTACTACTATTGAATGAGCCAACAGGTCGCAGAAACCGACATATCTATAACATGCGAAGTTATTTCGGAAGTCAGTGTTGTCATTTTATTATACAATACTTAGTGAACGTAAATATATGCAGGACATTCCATTGCAGATCTTCCAAACTCATATCAGATGCAAACTAACTCTATGTCCTGGAATAAGTTTAATAGATTGTTTCTAACCATATAGAAAATTCCAAATTCACTTGCTGTCAAGCTACCCAACAAAACACCAATGCATATTAAAGGTTTAATTTGTTTTTTGTTGGCTTCAGATATGGCCTTTAATCCACCCAACAAAATGTCAATACAAAATTAAGGTGTTTAATGAGCTTTTCCAATTATTCTTTAAATCTAGTCTTGTAAAAATACAGGAAAGTTTAGTTTGGATATGGCAAGGATAACATAACTCAAAGACAACCTTGAGTATAAAACTTTCTCCTGATAAACATACAGACTCAAGACAACTCAATTGCCACAAAAAGACTTCAGTTTCCAATTGCACACCAAGATTGATCAGGATCTATAGGCGAATGTCAGAAACCATTAGAAATTTACCCTGCAATTTCTTTCACTTCAAGAAAAGAGCATTCTGCGGAATCCTGTTCTCTTTGGATAGAATGTTAACTCCTCACAGATTTAAATACAACCTTGAACGGCTTTTCTCACCAAATTATGCCCACTCAAAACCATGGGCTACCCTTGAAACTCTTTCCGTGCCAATTTCGACAAAAGTCGGTGTACGCTGAATTACATAACGACACTATGTTCCAACTTTTTGTAAACCGAATTATCAATTAATTACCAGCATGCTCACAGTTGTGACACCATGAAAATAGTCCAGTTGAACAGCTTCAGTGCTGGTCCGGTGCACTGCGCCTGAAGCGTGCTAAAGAAAGCTGTTGCCTCAGTCAAAACTGTGCACTGAAAGAGATAAACTAATCTCTATATCAACACCAAATAAGTCCTATGCACAAACAAAATTGTGTACGTTAGGAACTAAAAACTTCACATTTCTTCTCTGTTTATGTCTGCCTACCTCTATCTTTGAAAACGCCTAATTCCCTTGATGCGAGATCAAAGATGCCTTAGAGGAAAATCTGTGAGCCTATCAAACAGGGCTGGTGCAAGCCGGAAGAAAATATGTATACATTGTATATTATAGATTTCAAGATTTCCGAAGATAAATTTACTTTTGCTTATTTTGCGCGTGTAAAATGTGTAAGAAAACAGAAAAGAACAAAGGGAACAGAGCAGAAAGAGCACAAAAATAGAAAAGGTAGGAAAGAAATTAGGCAAGGAAGAAGGAAACGAGAGCGATGGAAAGATAGAGGAATAAAAAAAGTTAGGAATAAAGAAAATTGGAAATAAACGAAGCAAAAAGAAAAATAAAGAAAGAAAAGATGAAAGGAAGCCAGATTACCTTTCTGGAAAGGCCCTTTCATCCAGGCAGTATACTAGCTTTTCATCTGTTCGTGCATTCCCGTGAATGACAAAAAGCGGCCATAACCTAATTAAAGCAGAATCTTCTGTTGGAAAGATCGCCAATAGAAAAGGTCTATACTTTTGCTCTATGTTTTTGTTTTTGTGGTTTTTGTTTGGTTTTGGGGTTTTTGTGTCCAAAGTTGTTTTGCTTTGTATTATAATTTCATTGTATTGTACCATATTTTTCTGCGCGGCATGATCACTTAATCTGACCATGAACGTCATATATATTTCATTATCCGCATTGAATATGAGAATTTAGAGGATAAAGACGCATAGGCAAAGTTGCCACTAGTATCTTTATTCACTTACCCACAATCTTTATCACAATCTGCTGCAAATTAAAATTTTCCTCCGTAAATAAATAAACAAACAAATAAATAAATAAATTAATTATTTAATTAAATAAATAAATAAATAAATAAATTTGAATAATAATTTTGTTCAATGCGGACCATTGGTTTTTCTACAAAAGGCTTTCCAATTGGTAGCAACTGCTTCCTGTTACTTGCTACTTTATGTTTAACCTGGCTTGAATTTAAGTATATGGGTAAATTGATGAAAAGGGACTTTCGAATGCTACAAAATTGCCAAATAACCCAAGATATATTGATGACATTGCTTGTGTAAATGTACAAAATTTCATTGACATTGCTAAAGAAATTTACCCAAAAGGTGTCCCTTTGGAAGGTAACAATTCATGTGGTTTCAGAGATGTGTTTCTTGACTTGGATATTTGGGTCACTAAATGGCAGGTTTTGCATTAAATTCTAGCACAAAATTGATGAGTAACTTTGAAGTAGTAAACTATTCTTACCATGATAGTAATATTTCGAAAACAATTGGATATAATACACTTCTGTCACAATGTTTGGTCGTATTTGTTCTAAGTTTCAAGACTTTGCATCTTGAGCCAAATTTATTTACAATAAACTTGAGTCAAAAGAATTCAGATATGTACTTTTGATCAAAAACAAATTTTGCTGTAGATATCCAGAGATTTTCAGAAAGTTTGGTTTCAATAATTTTAGAGATTTTAGACTTGCCTGTTTTGCAATTTAATTTTAACTGTTTTCATATTCACACTCAGACATATTGGGCAAGCTTGTTTTCTGTCAGGTTAAACCCCAGGGGCTATCGATACCAATCAGCTACCTACGACAGTTACAAGCTTGCCTAATTGTACGTGATATCTGGCTGAGAAAAATTGCATTTTGATTACATTTTTTTTACCTGAAAGCTGACTTTCTTTTCTGAAATGCCCAACAAATTTTGCTGTTGATATTCAGAGATTGCTGGGAAGTTTGGATACAATAATTGTTTTTAAAATCAGAAAAGCCTGTTTTGCTACTTAATTTTATCTTTTGGCATCATTCTGTTTTAATATTAACTATTTAGACATTTTAGGCTTTTCTGTCAGGTTAAATCCCCGGGGGTTATCGGTAGCAAGCAGTTACCTACGACAGTTACAAGTTTGCCTAATTTTACTTAGAATCTAGTCAAGAAAAACATGTTTTGATAACTTGCTTTGGACTTAAATGCTAATGACTTTCATTCTTTTCTGACATGCCTAAGTAGATATTTAGTCAATGTCAAAAATTACTCAAATTTTACTGTATTTACTCAAATGTCTCAAACTTGACCCATTATGTTGAGACATTAACTCAAGGTTGGCAGCGAAATAGAGCTTTATGGTTTTGAAACTTTCAAAGTGAGGAGTAGGTGTCATCGTGGTGTTTGTTTTATATTTCTGGTGCTGAATGTGCATTGTTGCAGTACTTGTTACGATTTCCCTTAGTTTGTACACGTGGTCCAGTTGCAACTGTTTATTTTACATTCATTGGGACTGACTTTAGTGCTCCAGTTTGTTTCCACTTCATAAAAACACTAGTGGTTTAACTAAGGTAAGCTTTCCAGCTAGAAGGGGTACATACTGGTTCAGGGGTAAGCCAAATTGTTCTTCTCTGAACCTGTGCTATACAAGTTGAGTAATTGTGTTTGGTTTGACAGGTATTCTTTATTCATTATGAAGCTCTGGATTTATAAGCCAAACATCATTCAGCTAATTCATCATTTACCACGTTCAGATTTATTCATTATTATGTGGGTTGTCTTTGCTGAATATTTAGCTTAAATGAGGAGCCGCTACTCAGAAAGACATGTGCGGGTACAGGCTCCGAAATATGTTCTGAGTAGTTACCCTCTTAAGACCCTTAAATGTATTTGGGCTGATACAGCCTATTTCAAAATTTTACAGAAGAACGTGCGCAATATGGACAATGGTACATTCAAATGTATATAGGTAAGACAGTGACAGGATAGCTTATGCAGATTAAAAGGTTCGGACTATGGAATGGGGTAATGACTACCAGGAAGTGGTTCTGGACAAAAAAAAAACACGAATACAATACAGCCATAACGGGTTTTTTGTCAGTCAAAATGTGTGCTGCAAAGTTATTGCTACGGTTAAAACGTACATGTATGCGCATTTGATACCCTTCTCGATGCATGCACATTTTATTTTACTACTTACTTCAGTTTCCAAAGGTGTACAATGTACGCAACCAATATAAGCTGAGAAACATACACTATAAATCTCTTACTTTATATCTGGAAGTCCAATGCTGAGACTTGGTGTCTGAACACAGCCATCTGGTGCTGCCACAGGTGGCCAAATTTGTTATTAAATTTCCTGTAACGACACGGGTCTGAAATTAAAAAAATTGGATTCATGTCTCGTGTGAACTGTTATGTATGCATGTCATCTATTCGTTTAACAAGCTTTTCCGCATTGTTCAAGATCACTATTGCACATGATTTGGCACATGTAAATATGGCAACGTTAAATTAGGAAAAAAGTTGAACAACCCCCCACATCTTAATATATATATATATATATATATATATATATATATATATATATTACAATTGGAAAATGCATATATATATATATATATATATATATATATATATATACAAGTAAATAATTTACTCACAGGTACGGATCTTTTCAGACCTACGCGACGCATAGGTTACAGATAATAATCAAGTGACCCTAAGCCAATGAAAAACCAATAAACCACTTCTTAAACATGTGGATTGGCTATTAGAAATGATTGTTGACACTAGATAATGGTTATGAAATTCTAAACTATATTAATTAAATGCTTCCTGTGGCTACTCTACCATAATGAGGTGAATGCCCCGAGCATAAAATATTCACCAGTGCAGCATATGCCCGCATGTTTTCAGCAGCTTTAGCAGGACAGCAACACAGCAGGAATAATTATTGGGTGGCTCAGGTTTTATCGACAAAATTAACAGAGCACCAAGATAATGATGATTAAAGATGTACTCAAGTTTATTAGCAGCTGATCAGAGATTATTACCAGTATAACTCAGCACATTACCACATATAGTTGCCCTCAGATATATACCCCACAAGTAAGCAACTAAATTGGCATCATGGGTTTGCAAGTGCAGATTATAATAGACCAATAGAACAAACATTGTGTGTAAAATGTAAAACAGTTCAAATATAGCACATTTTAATCAATCTGTCAAGTATGAATTTGTTTGTAACTTGTGTAAGTACTTTAATTACTAGACAGAGCTATTTGAAATAGAATGACTAGAAAGGCAGCATTACTTACGATGCAGTTATGCAAATATTTGATCTGATTCATTAAAATATTGAAATATTTACATTTTATAATTTTAACAGACTTATGGGGGCTTTTTTATTTTTTATTTGGCTGAAAGGTGTGTTCCAGCAAGATGATTATACGGGTAATTAACTTGCTTCACCCTTCGTTAATTTGTTACCTTGTTTTAAAATAAATATAAAAAAAAATTAGAGTGTCCCGGGAACTTTTCTAATAACAAACTCTCACTGGGTGCATAGTTGGGTCAGCGCAGCACGCTCGTTTTTCTCCTCTGCGGCCTGCACTTCTATTTATTTCCTCAACTGCTTCACCACGTGACAGTAGGTTCAAAAGAAGCCACAATCTCTCTGTAACATGTGCTATAACATGAAGCCAGATACTTTACTATGTGTAAGTTAGGGAAACTGTCGACTTCCATCTCGTGAATACAAAATAATGGTGACAGGATTTGCAAAAGTGACTCCCCCAAAAAACAAACAAACAAACATACATACATACATACATACATACATACATACATACATACATACATACATACATAAATACATACATACATACACACACACACACTCACACACACATACATACATACATACATACATACATACATACATACATACATACATACATACAAAAACGTGTCTGTGCATGTCATGTACAGGTCATTCCCATCTCTACAGCAACGCAACACGCATTTCGATGGCAATGTCCTACAAAGCTTGAAAAATGAGGAATTTGTCTCTGAGCATCAGTGAGTTAACGCTGGATATACACCAAATATACTACGAGAAGCAATTAATGCATTCGTATTTTTCAGAATTGTTTGGAGAAGAAAATAAAAGAAATAAGCATACGTTGTCTCTGTCTTTTCAATATCATTATCAGAATAATGCCCAGTTGCTCAGTTTAAGAGTCTGTACAGCATTTCTTACTTCATCTGCATTAATATCATAAGATAGCCTACTATGTACACAATAAACAAGCAAATAAAAAACACCTCTTAATTTCGTTTTGATCAAGTAACACAGTAAAGAAACATGATACTTGTCAAACACACGGTATCACATGAACTTAGTTTATCATCTGCAACTACTGGTTTCTTATTGGAAGTATTTCTGGTGTTTTTCATCATAATCTTTTGCTCTGCTGTTAGATAAAAGCGTCTGCTAATTGTTGGCATCACACCTTCCCTATTGTTCTCCGCATGGAACATAGCATCAGGGTATTCTTTCCCAAATATATGCTGAAAGCCCTATTTTGAAATGGATTTTTACATGTCATAAAAAGTAACAAAAAGGGGTTTGCTTCTTCTGGCATCATATACTCGTTCCAGCCAGGCATAGACTTCATATTGTTAGTGTTGGCATTTGAATATATTATTGGTGCAGCCTTTATCTAGGCATAGTTGATAAATTAGGCGTGCAGCAATTATGCAAAGCCAAATCGGGTTCATGATAGAAGAGTTCACTGCACTGGACAAAATAGGATGAAATTTCAATATGCTTATATGACAGCTTGGTCTGCGGAAATGTTTTCTTTGGTTTGTTATTATCAGTTTAAATTCTTTCCGATGAATCTGTCCGTAGAAATGAACATAAGAAAAGCTTAATTCTTCCAACCAGGCTAACTGAAAAAGTTGAAGGCGTAAGGGTCACTCCCTGGATTGAATGACCGAGATTTACCCGCAGTTAGCGTTGTTGAAATGGCAACTTGCATTATCAGCATAGTTCAAATTACTACCTCTTCTCTCCATATTCACCAGATGCACATAGGTCAATATCTTATGACTTAAAGTTGCAATGGCACCTTGTTTGCAGTTTTAACACTGTTTAAGATTTTTATTCTAATTGTAAGTCTTAGTCCATCTTAGCTGTATTATTGCTCAAATGATCCATACAGTAATGCGTGCATCTATATTACGCGCGTATGCTGGAGCAACTTCCCCAAAAGTAATAGAAATACTGAGACACCCCTACCCGATGTACACAAAAAGCCTAAGCGATATAGTTTTGTAGCAAACTTCATCAGATCGACTAAAAGAATGTTGAGATTACCACAGCTACTTTTCATGATCTTTTATCGTGTTTTCTGCGACTTATCCGCCAAACCCCAACGTGACATTACAGAAATAATCCTTGCTTCTCACCATGTTCTGAAGTTCTCCAGACTGCTCAGACCCATTGAAGCATGTGGAATATTATTAGTATAAAATTTTTTACAATACTATATAATTCTTTAAGTTCGACAAGAATATCAATCATTAACCTGTATCTGTAAGCTGCCGTTATAACCGGTGTACTTTGAACTTTCATGATTCCTCTTGCTACTGATTTTTTAATTTATTTTATAATTGATAAACTGTCTGTAGAGTTGTTTATCCAAACTGAACATCCGCGTATGGGTGGCAAAATAATATTTTTCCGAATACTGTCGCCAAATTTGACCCTGTTTATATCATCAGTAGAAGGAACAATGCTACACATATAGCCTTGTAGCCGTTCTGCTTTGAAAGTCAAATGTATCTTTATATGAGATGAGTCAGGTAATGATTGTCAGAAAATTATACCCAAATATTTGTAAGTAGTACATTTCTTAATATGCGTATTTCCTAATTTCCATTTCTTTTCATAGTTCATCCGCTTACCTAGTACCATCACTTTAGATTTCTCGTTATTAAAAGACATATTCCACTTGGAAACAAATGTATCAGCTACATTTAGCATTTTTTGTTCGCTTTTTTCGTATTCACCTGAAAGACAGACATCATCTGCATATAGAAGACAAGGATTTTTTTCATTTTCAAACGGTACACCCAGGTTATACCTGTATAACATGTCTGCTAAATCAGACATTACCAGTGAGAAAAACGTAGGTGATAAGATACATCCCGGTTTTATTCCTTCAGATACCTCAAACATTTTGCTTTCGGATGGCCCAAAGATTACTTTAACTGTCAACCTTATTGTACAGATTTTTTATGATGCGCCATGCCTTACCCTGGATACCCTTATCCCAGAGAAGGACAAACAGTCGATCTCTGTTCACAGTGTCGAATGCTTTCGATATGTCTAAATAGGCCAACCATGTTTTTTTGTTTTTGTAACTTCCTCAAACAGCAAAGTCCCTTTAAAGTGAAAAATTGGCCTTCCAGTCGGCTACCTTGGCGGTACGCCCCATGAAGTTCACCCAAAATAGCATTTTCTTCTAAATGATACATAAATTGTGTTTCGATTATGGACATAAAAAGTTTGTAAACATTGGACGCTATTGTAATCCTTCTGTAATTACCCAAACATTCTCTGCTACCTTCTTTTTGAAATGGCTTTAAAAACCCTTGGTACCACTGATCCGGGAAACATTCCAATAATTTACAGTAATTAAACAACTTCACCAATGACTTTGTAAGCATATCCCCACCATGTTTCAGAAATTCTCTCGGAATACTGTCAATTCCACATGCTTTGCCTTGTTGTAAACGTTTCATTCCATCCTCTGCCATTTCAAAATTAATTGTAACATCGTTGAGACTCTTAGAATCTCCCATACGTATATACAAATCTTTAACTCGTTGGTTTAAAACATCATTAACCCCCCTGGAATGACCACCGAGACCTTGCCAGTACTCGCCAAGCACACGGCATATTTCCTTAGGGTATTCAATAAACCGTGTATTATCACGAGGATCTATGATTCTCATTGGATAGTTATTAATACTGTTCAAACGTTTCAACATTCCTCAATTCGCTCTAGTGTTTTCATTCCCTTTTGGGGAATTCCGCATTATTATCTGTAATTTACTATTAACTCTTTTTGCTTAATTCTTTTCCTGAATTATGTGCTTGCTCCTTCGACATTCATACCATACATTTTGTACTAGGTCAGGATTACACTGACCCCTGTAAGCCCAATACCTGTAGAATTTTTTTTGCTGTTTTTCCTATTTTTTATTAAGTAACCAATTTCAGAATCCTATAGGCGACTGGTATGGCCCCTGGTCGTATTTTTACCCACCATTTTTACATCTATATACGAGACAATGCCCGACCAGGAGGCCCAAGCCTTATTGACTGATTTGAATTTTTCACAATTCCATGAACACAGACGCTTATTCATTTCAGCTTTAAAAGCATTCCAATCCTTTACGCTGTTCAAATTCCACCTTTTGGTGTGCAGAACTGGCGTCATTAGGCCGCTGGTTTGCTCACGCGGTTTATCCAAACTGAAAATTGCATATAGTTCATCTTCAGGGACAAGATAAAATTTGAGGAATTCTGAACATTTAGTTCCATCAAATCAACACGTAAATCAGCGAAACATTCCACCTTGTCTAGTCCCCTAACAGTAAACCTTTTTCTAATATTAATCTTTCGACTATTTACAACCATTAAAGATTGTTGCAAATGCGTTCTTCTATTGATACTGACCGGGTTGTGTTCGAAGGGTAGCTGAACTGAACTTGCAGGACGATATATTCAGAATTCCTCGAATATTATCTTGTCCCTGAAGATGAAATATATGCAATTTTCAGTTTGGATTTCTTATTTAAAAAAACCTGCTCTTTTAGCACTGCACCGTTGAATGACGTTATGATCTATAGCAATAAGAGAATCTCGGATGTTTGTATGTGTAACTTAGGTTCCGAAAACCGTTCTGACTATCTAGCGCGCTGGTCTCATGTACAAATTAATCACTCGTTAATTAGTGATATCGCCAAATAAGACACATTTAGAGATATTGCTAAATGATTCAGTGGTATCGCTAAATAAGTATAAGTGATTTTTTATATGTTGGGTGATTACCTGTATAGTGACTGGCGCGAAAGAGCGAGCATTTTAGCGTGTAGGCCTGACTGGTAATAATAATAATAATAATAATAATAATAATAATAATAATAATGATGATGATGATGATGATGATGATGATGATGATGATGATGATGATGATGATGATGATGATGATGATAATAATAATAATAATAATAATGATAATAATAATAATAATTTATTGAAATCTACCCCGTTACACAGGGGGCACCAGCGGACCGGGGTGATCCGCGGTGCGTTCAAGTACAGTGTATAGATCAGTAAATACATATAAAACACAAGTGAAAACTACAAACTAAAACAATAATGTTAAAACGTTAGTTACCAGCAGTTTATGCATGCTAGACATTTTCTAGTTGTTCACGTCGGTATTTCCAAGCTTCTTTTAAAAATACCCGGCAGACACCATCCATGTTTTCATCACTAAGAAGCATATGTGCTTTTGTGTTGGGGGATGCGTTCAGAAAGGTCACCCAAGTAGAAGGGCATACTGATTTAATACATGTTTCCAGGCTCAGAAGACATTTTGTTTGTAGGTCTTGGAGACCTTTACAAGTAAATAGGAAATGTTCCAAGTGTTCTTGCCCATTATTACATAACTTACATTTCCCGTCAGACAATCCCCAACGGGCCAAGTCCGTCTGAAGCCCTAGACAACCTGTGCGAGCTTTAAATTTCAATCTTCTACCTTCAAAGTCATCACAGGAGAAAAGGTACTTTTCTGCTAAAGTAGATTTTTTACAGAATTTATAAAAGGAAAGTGAACTTTTGTCATTTATTTCTTCGAAGAACTTGTTCTTAAAATTATCCAAACTTAATCTGTGGAAAACCGTGGGAAGGTCAACTTTCTTATTTGTAATGCCGTAATCTAAGCCTACGTTAATTAAAATACGTTTAATTTCATTAAAATAATTCCAGCATGACGACTCGTTATTTACAAAATTTGATTCCATGTCATCAAATATTTGCTTACACAACCTTGTATCCGGTACATCATGTCGTAGTCGGTTAAAATACTTAATCCTCAGTTTATCCAGGACCAGCCCACACGGTAGCCAGCCAAGTTCGCCCAATGTAGCAGTAATAGAAGGAGTACATTTGATACGTAATATAGCTCGTGAAGCTGCATACTGCATAGACTGAATAGATGACGTACTTGTCTTGGAGTTACAGAGCCATACTGCACATCCATGAGAAACTGATGACGTCAGAACACTTTTCCATAGACTGTCGCCAAAAGTAACCCGGTTTACATTCTCGTGTGATGCAAGGATGCCACACATGTATCCTACTAATTTAGACATTTTAGGCTTCAGATACGTAACAATATGTTTAGCGTCTGAAAGTGATTGACAAAATTGAATACCAAGATATTTGTACATGTTGCACTCTTGAAGGAGCGTGTCACCCAATAACCATATTCTGTTATTGTCTAACCTCTTACCAATAACCATGACCTTAGATTTAGCTCCATTAAATTTCATTCCCCATTTAAGTGCAAACGAGTTAGCTACTTCGAGCATTCGTTTAAGTTGATCTTGGTTTTCAGCGAGGAGTACTGTGTCGTCAGCGTAAAGTAGTGCTGGCAAGATCCGGTTTTTATATTGAATTCCCAGCATTTCGTCTCTTAACATATTGATTAGGTCATTCATTACGACTGAGAATAACGTAGGGGATAAAATACATCCTGCTTAACACCATTCATTACATTAAACCAATCAGACTTGACAGGGCCAAAGATAAGCTTATTTTCAACTCTTTCATATAATGCTCTCATAAGCCGCCATGCCTTGCCCTGGATTCCGATGTTCCAAAGTTCACAGAATAGACGGTCTCTATTTACGGTATCAAATGCCTTTCTGAGATCGAGAAAAGCAAGCCAAGACTTTTTACCCTCGTCTTTTCTTAGGCTACACAAACCCTTAAGTACAAAAAATTGGTCTTCCAGACGTCGGCCCTTTCTATATGCCCCTTGTAATTCACCAAGTGTACCCTCATATTCTATATATTGCATAATTTGTCTTTCCATTACAGCTGTAAATACCTTGTAAACATTTGATGTCACAGTGATGCCACGATAGTTATCCAGAGATTCAGGTTTGCCAGCTTTAAAAATTGGCTTGATCATACCTTTAAACCAATCATCCGGGAACATCTCACATAGTTTACATAAATTAAAAAGTTTTTCCAGCGTAATTACAATAGCAGGCCCACCGAATTTTAAAAACTCGTTTGGAATATTATCAAAACCGCTGGATTTCCCATTTTTTAACTTGGAGATGCATAGAATTATCAAATCCTGGCTCCGCAGGACTATTTATGCTTTCAGTGCAATTACCTAGCTTGCTTACCTTATGGCGTAGTAACACATCAGACCTTTCGTTTGGTGACTGGCCACCAAGATTTTGCCAGTAAGAGGTAAGAACTTTGCTTATTTCATGGGGGTCATCAATGAGTCTATTTTTATTATTGGGATCACTAATTCTGATCGGATACGAATTATTTTTGTTAAGGCGCCGCAACATGCGCCAGTATCCCCTAGTGTTCTTAGACCCTTGGTAAGTTTGACGACATCATATAGCGCTATCGCCAAATCATTTGGAGATATCCCAAAATCATGCACATTTTGGTATATCGCTACCTGATTTAGAAATATCTCTTAATCATTTAGTTATATTGCTGAATGATTTAGCTATGTCGCTTAATCTTTTTAAAGATATCGTCAATATTTAGTAATGCCACTTAATATTTAACGATATCGCTGAAGGATTTGGAGACATCGACAAATGTTTTAGCGACATCGCTTAATTATTTAGTGATATCACCAAATAAGATTAAATGTCAAAACGACTTGTCATAAAAGTGCCAGGATAAGGAGTTTTACCGGTTATCCTGATTTTAGCTACTTGTATTTCGATGTACCTATCCTAATTTTCCCATGTATGGAGGTAAACACATCATCATCATCATCATCATCATCATCATCATCATCATCATCATCATCATCATCATCATCATCATCATCATCATCATCATCATCATCATCATCATCATCATCATCATTGTGAAATCCTCTGCAAGACTGTGCTTGACACAGGTTAGAATTCCTACTGACATACCCCTAGACAGATTTCTTGTTTCTACCAAAGAATATGAAACCATGTTTGTCCATTGGCCGACTATAATATCTGTGTCCACCAGCAAGTTTTGCTTCTGACTGGAAGTCATATTCTATGATAGTTTCGGTCAAATCTGGCGTCAAAGTTTTTGGCAGGGAACTACAAAACATAAAATGTAAGTACTGATGTTGACGTTGTAATCTCTTCAGTTCTCTGGTCTTCCAAGGTCATGGAATAGCATTCAGCAATGTCCAATCATGGAAGTATGATAGGTCCATGGTCCAAGGCACAGTTCCGTTCTTTTCTCGCTGCAGTTTTCAGATCACAAATACAGGATTTTTGAAGCAGCATCTCCGTCCTCCGTCCTGGATCCCTATGCACTTGGATCCGGAGCACTGGTTTTATAAAGCTTTGCGCCCAAAATGCTTGGTGCTCAATCATATCCTAATTGTATGTGTTCCTGTTGGTGAGGTCGCCACGAGAGGGAAAATTAAGATCATTATTCCCAATATTTATGCATATTTTTGATACCAAATGACATCTTTTCCTTTAATTTTAGGTGACACTTTTTCAATAAATGAAACTAAAGGAAATATGAAAAACACTTAAAACTGCAAAAATGAAGTGTAAAAAAGAAAGACATTTTTTTCAAGTCCAGAATGCACCATCAATTGCCCACAGAGGGCGCTGCACCTGATCAGTCCTTTGATGCCAGGGGATCGTGCGCAGTCAAACTGGTTGAGGGTTCAGGCTTGGCCATTTTTGTGAGATCCAAATTTCAATCCCAAAATCTGATGAGTCTTGAGAGCTAAAACTCGACAACATTTTTTTCTTGTAGCTGAACGGGACAAAGTTACTTTTCAGCGGGAAAAAAAGGAGTGAAGATTTTCGCATGGAGAGCGGAGTTTTCACACTGAAAGCGGTACAGTTCAACTTCAAGCATGTGGTACTGCTAACCTTTCGTGTATTGTGAATAGTCGCCCGACGCATGTTCACAGGTGTAGGCCTATTGGTAAACATTTCCTGCACAACATTTGGAAATAATTGATGGCTGTTTTCATCACTTTAAATTTTTCTTCACCGAACTCCGAGATGGCCAATTGTCCCACATTGCACCATTATAGTAAATCCCATTGAATTTACGCAACATATATTCGATAACTGCGTTGGATCTACTTTTCCAGGCCACGACACACATTAGGAAAGCGTGTTTTTGTCCACAATCGCACAAACTTACCAACTGACTTGCGTCACGTTTAGCACCATGGACATATTTATCTACCTTTGCCCGCAAAGGAGATACATTTTATGTTGCTGTTTTAAATGTCCGACAGGCTCACAAAGACACCAAAAGTAGCTTCCAAGCAGGCTGCTATGGAGGTAGGCTTTACTTCTACCACCAAGGAGTCAAAAATAGAAAGAAGGGGGAGCTTGCGCGTCCGATTGCACCCGACCTTCCTTGCCCATCCGTCGTTGTTTATGAACATCGGAATTATAGTGATTTTTTCAAAACAAAGGTGCTTTTAAATAACTTTGAATGCCGACTCAATACGCAAATCATATGTTTATAAACACATGTGTGCTGACAGATTTGTGGTTTTTAATGATCAGGCGAAGAGTTGAATTGTAAACGTCGTCAAATGTTTAAGCCGCATATTTACAAATATGTCAATCATAGGAGTGAACTCCGGTATGTGGTTTACTTATCGTTGTTGTAAATATACTTTATTTCTTTCGAGAGGATTAGAAAAATTGCCTATGGCTAATGCAGATTCTTGTCCTCGAGTAAACACAAGTACATCATTCATTGATACTTCAGACAGGTTTGCTTGTCGGAATGTGGATGAACAATGAAATTCACGAAAAAATGTCCAAATATTTCAATGCGCTTACCGGACATGAATCTCATAGATATATATGTTCTTAAAATTTGGTGATCTTTCCGGTTGTATGCAATATCATTGTGTCCATTTAGCGCAACACGAGCTGGCCATTTTCTGAGACAAAAACAGAATAATTATTGTTTGCGCTTTTTTGAATATTTAATGATGAACAAGTGCCTCCGGCTCTGCCCAGGTAACAAATTAAACTGACGTCAAAAGAGACATTCATTTTCAACATCTTTCAACAAATGTCCAAGTCACCCAAGGCCTAACAAAAAAAATGTGTGGTTCCGGTAACCTGACAGACCCTACTAAAAAGGACCAACCCTAAAATTAATGGAACAAAAAAAAAGTACCTTTAAGCCGGCCTTCCCTAATAAATACTGGTCGACCCAGCTACAAACTCAGTCAGAGGCCCAATTGGCCCAAAAATGTCGGTAATTTTTTTCAGTGGCCCAAATATGACCTGCACAGCTCAAAGGGCTGAAAGCAGGCTGGGGGGGGGGGGAGGGAGCCTTGGGGCATTTCCGCCCCCGCCCCCGCCCCTGCCCCCGAAGAGTTTTGAATGTGAGCATGCAAAATAGTTTATCTGGGGAGTTTCGAGTATCTTGCCTTCACATGGTTGACGAAATCACAACATTTTAGTCATTATTGTACTGATTTGGATATTTTCCCTCAGATTGTACAAAAGTCTGATGAAAATTAGCAAAACTTATTAAAAAATGAATTAAAAAAAATATTGCCATGTTATATACTTTCTATGGTGGACCACAACATGAAAATAGCGGAAAGGCAAGTATGAAATCGGGAAAGAATAGTAAGTTGCTTTGCACAGGTTTGTGGCTGAAATGCTTTAATTATTTATGAATCAAAATTGATCGAAATTTTCAATAAATTAATATATAAATAAATATAAGCACCAAAGGCGTAATTTTTATAACTCCAGGGACCTGCTATATATAATTTGCACGTCCCTGATAACACTAAGATATACTTAAACTATAAATATATAAAGCGGTCCCTCTCCAGTACTCTCATCTCATGCATCAAGACGGATTTCACCTTATTTTTGAAAATGTTCTTACATTTATTTGATGTACCCTGGCAGGCTCTGCATGAGAATAGGTATAATCATGGTACAGTAGTACCTGCAATTACCGACCTGGCCAAACTCTGTAGCATTTTTCAAGAACCGTGATGCAAATTTTGCTACAATGCTCCAGTTGGACAACCTTGGACCAGCTGCAACACGGTACCGACCAGCAAAATCACCCCAGAAACAACTACCCGTAAAAAAAAAACCGGTCGTTCAAATCAACCGTAACCAAGTTGTAAGACAAAGCTAACAGAAAAGCTGGCCAACGTGTGCTGTTATTTTGCGTTAAAGTCAAATCAAACACAGCATTTTATTTCAACTTGTCTGGACGGTCAACTTGGGCCGGGGAAAAAGCATAGGGCCACGATGGGTAAGGTATCGGTGTCTAGTATCGCTAGGTTTTAGGTGTCCGTTCTCCAATTTACCAGGGCAAACAGTCGTCAACATATTTTTAAAAGATGACATACAATCTAAACTTTAATCTGCCCGCTTGGATGTGTCCGAAGCAGTTATCATCGTTAGTAATAAATCCAAATGCAACACGAAGGCATATGCATAATGCACGCACATTGAGTGCCCATTTAAACATGGCACAATGCATTGTGAGAAAGGAAAATCACAGCGAATCGTGGCCACGTGTTTTCAGCACGGTTCCAGGTGTCCGTTCGCCGAGTTACCAGGGCAAACGGTCGTTAAAGTACTTTTAAAACATGACTTACTATCTTAACTTTAATCTGCCCGCTCGGTTGTGTCTGAAGCAGTTATTATCGTCAGTTATACAAATCAAAATACGACACGGCGCGCTCGAGCGCCATTTTGAACATTGTGCAATTAATGCATTGATTGCCGGGCAGTCTCACAAAGGTGCACTTGATTTGGATATCAAAGTGAATCGCGGCCACAGCATATGTATCATTATTGATGCTCTGAAATAATTGCGAAATATATTTTTGGTTTCATATATTTTAACCCTCTTCCCACCCTCACTCGGCAAGATCGTCCCAATGCTCATTCACAAACCATTGGCACTGGGTGCGGAACTCACTATTTTCCCAATGTTAGCCATGTCAATTGGATATTTTAAAGAGGTAGCGTTCAGAATATATTGTGTGATTAGTGTTAAGGGAAAGTTAATTTGTCGAATGAATGCAATGTACAATATACAATGGGACTTTTCCAGAGTGAGCATTACTTGAAAATGTAAATACAACGACAAACAGTGACAGTTGTAGGCCCCAGAAATAGTATCTTGTATCAGACGTAGAAGTCGCCCTGAGGCAATAAAATAAGGGTCAGCAATTGGCTGAGTGCCAGGCGCCCCACTGCCTCAAAGACAAAGGTCAATGGAGAAGGTTGCCCAGATAGTGGATACAGATCCAAACGTACTGGCGAGTTTTTATATGAGTGGTAATGATTAATAATTGGGCCAAATATTATTCTCCTTACAGTTGTGACATTGCATTTATTTGCATTTTTCAAGAAGGTGGCAGTGCAACAAATACAAAAAAGAACACAAGACCATAAAGAATACAGAAACAACAATATCTGCCGATTTCAAAGCTCTGTCTCTTTTCTCAATCTAGGCTCCTTGGTACTACCGATTAAGAATAAGGGTCATGTAGCTGTCCAGCCATCACACATGCCCACCTCCAAGTGGTTATTCATTTGTTTGTTAGTTTGTTTGTTTGTTTGTTTATGTATATAAAGACTGTCTACCGAAACATGTGACGCTGGTGTTTAGGGAGAGGGCTTTTTCTTGCACGACATCGGACACATTAAGTTCTGAATCATTACCGGGTGCAAAACTTCAGGTCAAATGATTTAAAAGATGCGAGAGCAAAAGAAGCAACACAAGGCATGTATTTTCAGATCATTCGTTGAGACATGTTCCCCTCAGGTGGCACTAGTACTATAGCTACATTTAACATCCCCCTGGTATCCACCTGTTGTGAGTGGAAACAACTGGAGCGATAAATAAAGCTAGCTCCACTCATTGGTTAAAATTTACGTGGCACAGGAAGTAGGCGGCAGTTACGTAAATCTAACAGGCATCAAGCCTCTTTTGGACGAAGACGGTTTTTCTCACTTATGTCAGGATGTTGAAAGTTAGGTCCTCAATAAAACTAATATGATGCTCACACTTTTCATTCATGAATATTACCTCAAATTATGCAATCAGATTGAAGACTACTAATTTTCAATTCTGTTTATTCGACATGAAACATACAGATAACTATATGACAGTTCGGTGAAGACAAATTCATTTGGGATAATACCCGCTTAGCTAGCCAGCGCAAAGGACCTCCACTAAAAGGAAACGGTATATAAAGAGTCGTGTTTCCATATTCAGTTTATGTGGTCTGTCTCCACAATTTAGTGCAAACTGTAATTTTCAAGCTGATGTTTTTAACTAAAGGAAGACGGCAGAGTGAAAAAGGCGTCCAAAAATATCTAGCTATGAAGATCATTCTTCTAGGATCCCATGTCTCCACGGCCGGATGTACATTTCACTCTCTGGGCGGTGGATGTGGCAAAGTCGGATTAGATTTTTTCGCCCTGGGGCGTCAACGTCTCAAAGGCGGCACCGCCCTGTCCAATGGTCAAGTGGATCTCGAAAGAATACCCATCTCAATTGTTTCAATATGGCGGCGGTTACTGCGGGTAATGCAACCAAACTGTCCCTTTCTTTAGGCGTCAAAAATGTTACAACTCTTCACAGTGTTAAAATGAAATGGTATTATATATTTATGTCCATAATGCTATTCAAATTTATCAGTGAACTCTCTATGGCCCCTAAGAAAATGATAATAACTTTATTCTTAAACTGTCGTCTTGTGGCTTCCATACGAAACATTAGAGGCGCTTTTAGGATAATATTGTGGACGGATGCGTTTATCACAGGCCAGGACTGTGTCTTCCTAAAGGAAATCAATAAATTTAAAGGTGCAGTATGTTGAAGACTCCTTAAGGACCCAGTCTTCTCTAAGACAGCCTTAAAGCTTTTCGAGTCTTTAAAGATTACTGTAAAACTTCACGATTTTTTAAAAGATTAAAAATGTTTGGATCCTTAAAGACCCCCGTTTATGATTTTTGAAGGTAGCCTTTAAGTTCCGAAGATTTCATGCAGCAAAGATTATGGTTGTGAAAGTGGTGTGACCTCATCAATCATACATTCATATGTGACATATACAACAGATCTAACAAGTTGTCATTGGCATATCTGCATTGTGCGTCACAGGGAGCAATTACGGAAACAATGTGTCAGAAGAATGTTGACTTCATGAAAATGTAAGTTAGATTGCGATCGAGGCTAGGCAGCTTATGGATCAACAGAAACTATCAACAGACTAAGCGACAACAAACGAATCGTTGAAAAAATTCAAATTAATTGCTCATTTGACTCGGTTCGAGGGTCGAAATTGCTGATAATAAAACTTAATTGAAAATTACCATTGCATGGCCCTTAGAAAAAAGTGGAAGTATATACAGACAGACTTGATTATGTTGAGAAGCGCGCAATAATAATATAGGCCTATATTGAATATATATCTCCATGAGCATGAGTTAATCAATAGAAGCCAACATGGGTTCACCCAAGGAAAGTTATGTCTAACAAATTTGCTCGAATTTCTGGAGGAAGTTACAAAAGATGTAGATGAAAATGACCCAGTGAATGTGATTTACCTTGACTTCAGTAAGGCTGTTGACAAGGTTCCCCATGCGAGATTGCTAAGGAAGTTGGATGCTCATGGACTGGGAGGCGATATCACGAGGTGGATAGGAGCGTGGCTGAAAGATCGGAAACAAAGAGTAGTGGTAAATGGAAACGCGTCAGATTGGAGTGGTGTAAAAAGTGGTGTTCCGCAAGAGTCGGTATTGGGTCCAATGCTATTCTTGGCATACATAAATGACATCCATGACGATATATTGAACACAACTTCCAAATTTGCTGATGATACAAAGGTTTTGAGGAGAATACCCAACCTAGCTAGTGCGCTAGCCCTACAGGAAGAACTACTCTCGCTCTACAGGTGGTCAATAGAATGCCAGATGCTGTTTAATGCTGACAAATGCAAATGCATCCACTTTGCAAGAAACAACCCTAGATTTGACTATTTTATGGGAGATTAACTCATAACCACCACGACAGAAGAAAAAGACCTAGGAGTTTTAATAAATGGAGATTTATCATGTAGTCACCATGTAGCAAAAATGGTAAAAGAGTCAAACAGAACACTGGGCATGATCAGGAGAGTCTACACTGACAACAGCAGGAAGAACATTGTAAACTTGTACAAATCGCTGGTGATACCGAAGTTAGAGTACTGTATGCAGGCCTGGAGGCCATACTTACAAAGAGATGTCAACAAGATAGAAGCGGTGCAACGTAGAGCTTTGAGAATGATAAAAGGGTATAGAGAGATCGAATATGCCGAGAGGATGAGAACGTTCCACCTAACAACACTGGAGATTAGACGCCACAGAGGGGATTTAATCGAGGTGTACAAGGTCTTGAAGGATAATGAGGACTTTGACAATTAATTTTTTTTACCACAGACAATAGGCCTCATAACATAAGAGGACATAACTGAAAATTAATTGTTAAGAGGTGCCGTTTGGACATTAGGAAACATTTTTTTTCTCAAGTAGAATAGTCCTGGAATGGAATGCTTTACCACCGGATACAATAAATGCGGAATCAGTCCTTGCTTTTAAGAAGAAACTTCAGCCTCTAACAGAGGCCGGGGGGGGGGGGGGGGCAGTACATGAGCCGGAGACGGCTCCTTGCCCCAATCGGTCAATGCCAGTGTGCTGGACACACTGGCTTTGTGAACTATTGTGAACTATTGAAACTATAGGCTTATATTTACTTTTCGGCCATTCTGTATCAGCATTTGATTAAATATTTTAAACCCAGTTACCGTCAATAAGAAAGTTCGCATTTGTTTGAGTTTACATTATGAATGAGACTCACTCTAATTTCACTGGTGGGTTTAGTGACCCTATACTAAAAAAAAAAAAAAAAGAAAGTTTCAAAATTAATTAATGTAAGACGCAAAGGAATGGCATCATGTGCGTGTGTGTGTTCACGTGTTTTAAATTATACTAAACTGTTTAAACTTGTTTCTTAGATTTTTACTTTAGTGTCGCTATTTTCTAAAGAAATCTTGAATGGAAATTATCAAATTATTTAGGAGGACATATCAAATTATTTACAATTAACTCCCTTGCTTGTACAACGTGCTTTTGCTGCTTTTCAGCATGCTCGTAACGCGCTCCACCATTCGATTCAGGCTTAGGGACCAACTGTTAGAATCTTTGGAGGGGGGGGGGGCTATACCTTTTTTTTTCTTTAAATAAATGATGTACGTCTGAAAATCAGTGAAAAAAATGTACTGCCTCATTTACCTTAAAAAAATAAAGTACTGCTTGCCAGGCGCGGATGGGGGGGGGGGAGGAGGTTCAGGCCCCTCCCTGCTCTTGCCTTTTTTTTTTTCTTTAATGCCTATAGATGCCGAAAATGCGTCAGGATCAAATCAGCGGACATTGTCCTTAGCTTGCGTGTACGTGGCCTCACATGCTCTACTGCATTGATGTGTATTATGCAGTTAGAGACGGCCAGCACTCGGCACGGCGTAGCCGTGGAAGCCAGGCGAGCGCGAAATTCTAAATGATCATCATAACGATAGGCCTGAGGCAATGTGATGCTAGTAAGAACATTGTCTTGACATTAACATATTAATCTTTAATACTGGAGTAAAGGTGTACAATATATATTCTAGTACATGTAAAACCAGTATAACATATGTTGTTCTCAATCATCAGGGAAATTGTCATTTAAATATCCAGAATTAAAAGCCAAAAACACGCTCGGTCATGAACACACTTTTAATAGCACTTTGATATTTCAGTTAAGTGAGTCAAAGAGAATGTTAAAAGTTTGGTCATATGAATGGTGCAAAATAATGTATCTTACGTGATTATAGCAGGGTAAGTCATGGCTGAAGATGCTATCCCATTTTTATACAGATGCCTGGATTGAACTATGCTGTGCAAAACATAAATAAAACTGGTGTTGTTTTCTTTCTTCTCCCATGTTTACCCTAGAATAGCCAGTCATAAACTTGGGTCTTTTTTTGCAGGGTTTCTAGGGTAGGAACATTGGATTTTTAGTGACAAAATAGGTCTCCAAATGGAGCCTTATTTTGTCATTACCTGTGAGCTTCCTGGGGCTTCGTCCCCTGAACCCTCAAACGATTTCTTTTTGGAACCTGTGTGTTAATTATCAAATGGACCAGACATATTTAAGGCTTCTAAAATGCTTCTCTTGACGTTATGTTTCTTACACAATGGTAGCTAAAATATATGCATCCATGGGTTTCAGTATTAAAAAAGATGAATGTGAGGTACGGTGAAAATTGAAAAAAAATTGTATGTTTTACTAAAATGCATAGCCCCCCCCCCCCCCCCCCCCCCCGATTTTAATGGTTCGTCCCTTATCAAAAGCACGCCACCCTCGGCCTGTCCTCTGCAGAACTTGTGCACATTCAGAATCAATTCTTCTTTGGTGCTCATGGCCTTTGCTTTTTTCTCCCGAGTGAATTACCGTAAATTGGGTGGCCTCCAACCAAAATGCCCCGTAGCAAAGGTTCAGAACCAACGGATGGTAGGGCTAAAAAAATATGCGATACATCGGCGCGTGCATATGAGTAAAAGTTCGTAATTAGGATGTTATTAAAATATGGAGGCTCGAATTTGCAGTAGGCCTAGCATACCCATGCCCGTGCCCTGAATATGTAGGCCTGTAACATAAGCCTATGGAATGAACCTGTTGGTAATCAAGTCGACCCATGAAGGAATGACAAGTTTAGTCCATGCCCTAAGAAGCAGGGAATGGCCGTTGCCAATCCTTCAATGGCGTAGGGCCATATGTTTGTTCACACATGTCTGGAATGGTTGGTACCGTGGGAAAGACCAAAGTTTGTTCTGTTTTTGTATACTCAGATACATGTACTCTCCTCCGATTGGCTAAATTTGATGTGTGTTGATATTTCCGCCGTATAAATCAGTCAAATTTAAAAAGAATGCCCATATTTGGAACTCATTCGAGGTAAGGGGGTCATCGAGGCTAAGGCTATATAAATATTAACAAGAACGTATAGGGCTACAGAGGAGGACGGAATTTGGTATAACGGCCGGTATTTTGCAGTTTACCCTGGCGGGACATCCTGTTGCGAGGTTTCTCTCTCTCTCTCTCTCTCTCTCTCTCTCTCTCTCTCTCTCTCTCTCTCTCTCTCTCTCTCTCTCTCTCTCTCTCTCTCTCTCTCTCTCTCTCTCTCTCTCTCTCTCTCTCTCTCTCTCTCTCTGACGGAAGACAGGACGTTCTCGATTTTCAAGTTGGACGGTATGGTACTGAGTATATTGATTTACTATATGAATATATATATATATATATTCCATATTTATACACGTGCTATGGTAGACAGCTCTCTTCGGCAAGCCTTCTGTCGCTCTTACCCTCAAAAGATTAACATAACGACATTAATAGATTCAAACATGTTTTTGCGCTGTAAAATATGACTTTCGGCCGTAAATTCTATATCTCTGATGCGATTTCTGGTTTTCAAAACTGACATTCCTTTGCAAAGTGTACACACTATTATGTATTTACATGACAGTTCAAAGAGAAAAGAGCCTAATATTTTTGGAAGATGTTTTCTTCCTATGCATGACGCCAGTAAAATGTAATTTCAGGCATTTGTTTCAAGGATGCGGCACTGATTTCCTGTAGGCAGTGATACGGCAAAGTACAGTGTGCCATAGACTTAAAACATGATCCAGAATTACAAGAGAATGTACAGAGACAAGGATCAGCCTGTCTTAATAAAATACACTCGACTTAAGAAAAGCACTGCCGTTACAAAGTTACCGGCAAAAACGCTTTGTCATATCTACTATGCGAATGTGTGACAACGTGCCAGGGACAGTGCTGCCGTTGTATGGCCGATCACAGCCACTCACTTTAAAGCAAGGATTATGTTTTGTGCTCAAATTTAAACTATTTACGCCAACGAAACATTAGTGACCGGCATTTGCCATTTACTTTCACAACTCAAATGCCAAACCAACCGTCAGCAAATCTATGTGTAACTACAAAACCTCACTTGTTCTATTTATGTACAAAAATACCTATCGCGCAAAGGAAAAGATCGGTAAATGCAAAAATAAAACTGTATATCATAAATACATGTGACACAGTAGGACTTGGTTTAAATATAAATATTTCAAAAGCCATTAGGGAGCAGGTGGAGCCTCCAGTAACCTTCCTAACCTGCCTCGTAAAGTTGGGCTTGGCAGAATATGTAAGGGTCTGAAGCAAAACTATAACCGTGTATTATGTTGTGATTATCCTACCGGGAAAGAGAGTGTTATTTTGTGAAATAGAATATTCTGGGTGTAGATCCATGATTATCGTTAAAATGCCATGACATTCCCGTTTTTTAATTATACCAACCTAATGAAGGGTAGGCTAGATAAATGTTTATTGATAAGATTTATTTACTGAGATATATGACCAAAAGATATATATATGTATATAAATTCTGGTCTACATCATGCATTTTTAAAACTGTTTAATTCATGACATTATGTCTACCTGTGAACATTATTTGTGACTTTTCTTAAATTGCATAGTTTGTTCTGCGTTTTGCTATGCTGCACTATGTATTACTATATTTATTTGGATTAAATGATGATTTCCTGAATTTTAATATTCATCTTGAGTTATGCGGAGCAGCTTGTGTGATCCGAAAACCCTTTCAAACTATTTGTATATACTCTGTCAGCTATCAACGTTGGTGTTTTGTGCCCATTTTTAATTATACTTGCCTTATGCACTTCTATACAACCCGCGATTTATTCGCCGCATCAAAATATTGCGTCTTCTCGTATCATGTTTATGAATTTCAAAGTTTTAAACAATCGTAATTATGTAAAAAATTAAGGTGGAGGTTTGTTCATTTAGGAAAAATTTTACGTTTACTATTTTTTTCAGAATAGGGTCATAATCAGCAAGCGTCACACACGTTCATTGTAATGGTATCCTAACACCTCTGAATTCTTAAAGAAGGTCAGTCAAGAACACAAAGTGCAATGTGAAGGACACACATAAGTACTAATGAGGCCACTGCAGCCTCCGAAAAACGTTTGTCCAACGCCTTTTAAGCCTGGTGACACTTGGTTCGTTCCAGACAAGACACAGGAACCAACAAACCAAACCTTGGTAAATGTTTAGTCTTCGTCGTCACAAATGCCATGTTCGTTTCTTCCACTGCAAAAATGTTGATGAGCTATTATGATGCACAAATCAAATTAATCAAGGAGCATTCTGGGATATTCACGCTTAAACAAATGTTCTCATCTTTTAACCCCTGTGTTCAATGCGATTGAGAATTATTAGCATTTAATTTATCTCTATTTCCCCTTTATAGTCTTTAATGACAAACTGCAAAGAAAACATACATAAACACACAGATTCCTCCTCGCCAGTGTGGCATTATGTTCATAACGATCCACAACTTTTTGTAGAATTTCTGTCAGGCAGTTACCTCAAAACGAACCACACTTTACAATAATATTGCTTTACGAGTCATTTGTTTTAACTCTAATACACCCTTTTAAGCGTGGCCACCCATGGCAGACATTAACTCGTATGTATAACAATATCAAGAGTCAAAATGAAGCACATTAAATTCAAGAGATGTGTATTCACTTCACATAAAGATAAATATCTTATCTATGAACCAACATTTTGATTAAGTAAGTGGTTCAAACAGCCTAGAGACACTCTTTGGTAACCCAAACCAAGTATAAGGAGCTTTTAATTGCTTGGCTTGAACACGAATGTTGGCGTTAAACCAATTTAAGTGTGCACGCAATTTTGTAAACGTAGACCAGGTTATCCTTTCCACGTGGTTTTCCTTTCTTTTCGAACCTGGATTTTTAGCAAGTGCAACATTTCGAATGAAAGGAGAGAGACCAATGTGCAGGGCGCATGGTTAGTGGTTACTTCTGCAACATGACACTCCGCCAGAAAAATCAATGAAGCCCTCGTGACGTAGACACGTTGATGTGTTGGTAAGCAAGGTAGTGTTAGTCTGGCGATGGAACAGAAGCGCAGCCATCCCAGGGACGCATACATTACAGCCCCATGTATATAGCCGTCCATACTAGGTTCGAGGCATCCACGGAAAACAAGTGCAAGCGTTGCTGTCAGGATTGCTCTGTCAAAAACAATGACTGCTCCTTAGAGTGGTAAGTCTTGGAATATATAACATATTCTTACTTCCAGCATAGAATGCAAAGGACGCATTAAGCACGGGCGTAAAGGTCCACCGTCGCAAAGCCCCAAGTGACTATTTGCTGCAAAAGGTGCTGAGATCGGATCTAACACGTAAGAACTAAGCCGTTTACAGTAACGCAGCAATTTAAATGAGAAGCCATTTTCATATAGGCTACGTTGCATTAAAACTGTATGCAGTACTCTGCTTTCCTTTATTTGTGACGTTAAGCTTGTTGTTTGTACATTTAAGAGACAATGATATTGACGTATAAGGAAGGGCATCAATGCAAAGGTTTCCATTTCCGTTATACAGCTAATCCGGATGGTGACGCGGTGAATCCTGAGCGTCCAACCTCAGACTAGATGCTTATACTCAAGGAATCAGATGTCTTCATTTTCGTGGTGAGCGGTCAAACAGTTGGCAGAAGGCACTGTGTCATTTTATTGCTTGCAGCTGCAATCGATTTGACCACTGCTTGGAATTTAACTACCTGAAGATCTTCAGCCATCATGCCCGCTCCCAAGGAGGAGAAGGTAACAGTCTAATATATGCGTTCTTCGGTTGTCAATAGCACTTATATGGAGCTATCGGCCCGAAAGACTGCAATATTTCCCATCATTTGTATAAGTATGCTTTACTCCCTAAAGACACCCTGCAACGAGTAGGCTTCAGTTCCTGATTGTACGCTATTATTGAATGCATTTAATGTTTATGAGTTTAGTGCATTTACTACAGAATGTATTTCGTTGCTGTAAATTATGGTAATTACTTGTTCTCTGCATGGGTAGATTATGTTCGCGTAACCTATATTAAACATTACCAAATTATTCTCGTTCATGGCCACCATAATTGATCTTGCTTCTTTCAGAAACTCATTTCTTATACAAGACAATTATTATGTTGGCTTCATGTTATTACCGTTGCTAAAGTGACTCCTGTCAGCATATATTTGTCCCCCACAAGAATAACATATGGCCATAGTAAGAATATCTAATTGTACGGCTGGGAAAGTATCAGCCATACTACGATTAGAGATACCAGCAAATTTGATCGATATCAGGTTATTATATTGAATTCACATGGAATTTATACATGCTTCATGATGCGCTATCCATAACACTTCTCGACCGTAACGCGAACATTTTGCAGGTATCATTGAATGATCCATTAATTACAGATTAAAAAAATGTCGTCTCTACGCCGTTGTATTCAAAGAAAAACTGCACCTCAAATGACAACTGATCTCTCTGTTTCACTTGTGCCTCGCTTGACGTACTTTGGCTTTTAGCAGGTACTTTGCCCCGATAGGGTGTTAGCGGAATCGCTAATGGATAAAAACACCGGGATTTCTGGTGAATAGAAACTTTAAATGCAACCACTGGTGATTCTGTTCCTAATATGATTGAAATCCGAACCGCTCATTTCCTGCAATGCAAATGGTTACATGGCAACAAAGTCATTATAGCTGCAGCAACCTGGTGCGTGCTGCTAACTCTTCGCCTGATACCTAAGTGCTGTGCCAGCAGAATTTATCAACCAAAAGGAAAGGCATAGAATCAACACAAAATTAGGTCTAATTGCTTTAAGTTGTTCAGAAGGTTCATCAAATTAAGTATATACTATTCGGATGCGACAAACCTAATTTTGGGGGGGAAATTGAATCTGTAGTATGTTAAATAACTAATTTCAAAATGATGTGAAGAAAAATAAATGCGATTGTGCTGAACGTGTATCAAAGGTTGTCAAATGCGTGTGTGCATGGATGAGAAATCTGTACCACAAGTCCAGCACGGCACAATCACGGTTTGGCTTGGACCTCTGTTGTGATTCTTCCTGTGAGGTACGTGCTTCATCAAGTGAAAGCTTCTTGTTGCTATTTCAATCTTAAATATTAGTTTCCAATGTCATCATCTCATTATTGATGAAGCCGAAAGCTATTTACAGACAGGGTGCCATGTGGTTCAAAGAATCGAGGCAAGTAGCTATAACTGGAACAGAAAGACGTCATGAACATTATTCCAAAGCCATCATCAGAGCAGCTGAACATTGCTGTGGAAACGATGGGCGCAGGCATGTAGTTCAAAGCTCAGTTTATCAATACTAAAATGGTCTGCTGTGTTCATGAATGACGCGCAGTTTAGGCACAGAATACGCCCATATATATATATATATATATATATATATATATATATATATATATATATATATATATATATATATATATATATATATATATATATGTGTGTGTGTGTATATATATATATATATATATATATATATATATATATATATATATATATATATATATATATATATATATATATATATGTTTGAAGCATTCGTAACTGCCAGACATAATACAAAACCCATATAACAATAATAGTGAGTTAGCATATATCTTATGACCTGCCTGTGACACAATGAGAAACAGATAAAAAGAGATTGACCAATTACATACGGTGGGACCATGAATGATTTGATGCTTTATGTTTGAAGCAAAAGGTTACAAAACGAAGACTTTACCAGGTGCTTTCAAATTTTGAAAGATATTATTATAAAGGAGGCAGTAAGAATGCTTTCGCAGTGTTTTCTTGAGGTATCTGATACTTCGGTTTTGTTACATATTTTCAGCAGGACCAAGGAGTCTCTACCCTCCTTGACAGTATTGACTTCAGACATGCTCTTGATCCGCTTTTAAGGGATAATATTAAACTGTATATGGTGTTTCTTAAATATTTTGTTCATTGAATCGTTGTATACATGTACTGCCTTTGGGTGGATGGCTTCTATGATTAATTCGAATGGTATTGATATCTCTACAAGGACATAAAGTTAAGTTGGCTTGTCAGTCAAATCAAATTTGCTCGTTGACTGGGTGTTATTATTACGTCGATGGCTATTGTTCTTTTTGCGGCGTGTTTTCACCGGAGACTTTATATATCTCGAACTATGGACGAAGTTGCCGTTTGAAATTTGAAACTAATGTCCAACCGGGAAAAGAGACTTTTAACGCTTAGGCCAAATGTCACAGAAACATGCGTCGCTGACATAATAAACATATTTACTCAATTGACAGCAAGTCTAGCAGAATCTTTGTGCACTAATGATGGAACTCTGAAAGTTTTTGCATGACGCTCTAGTGTTTTTGGCAAAAAGAGTGGTTTTTGTACAATTTTGTACACTTTTCGGAAATATGCGAGATAAAATGGTCAAAATGGTGATGTTATAATCTCAACATATGTATTTGCAAAATATTATCTTGGATTTTTCATAATTCTATTTGTTTGCTTATGATGGTGATACAAAAATTGAAAAATTCTGAAGTTGGTAGTTTGCAGGACTCTCCATTTTTGATTCTCTTTGAAAAGAACTGATCATTTCTAAGAAAATTCCTGGAACATTTTTGCTCTAAAGAACTTTTAGAGCAAATCAATTTTTATTTGATTAAATCCAGAGCATTCATTTCCGAGAAACATTCACAGGAAACGGACATTTTAGAGCAGATACCTGTTTCAGTAAACAAGATCCAAAGATTAACACGGTCCATTAATTGCGATGTTAACATTGAAAGTATTTTGTTCATTTCTTTAGATTGTATAGGGGCCAGAACCACTAAAATTGAACATATGATAGACACAGTGTGTACCAAAAGGTCACCACATCTAACACTAAACATAATTATCGAAAACCAGTTGGACATTGCCTTGATACAGATTAGAAAGGATTTACCCTTGGCGCCGTGTCGCGGCCTAAAATGTCAGCAGCGTTTCATCTTTTTCTCTGACGTTTGGCATTGCACACGCTCACCCCAACGCTTTTATAAATGTTTCTTGACAGTCTGTCCTGTGGGTTTCCACTCGTACCAAAATGACTTGGGTATTGATATCACATGCGATCAGGAACAAATCAAGTGTTCCACTGGAATGTAAATCAGAGCAACGTTCCAGTACTAATTAGACCTCTATATAATTATGTACTTATCTAATTATTATTATGTGTCGAATGTCTTTCAATTTACAAATGACTTACAGAAATAACAGTTTATAACGTGTAAGTTTTCAAACAAAGGGTTTCTGTTCTGCTAAACTCAGGCTGTTTAGGTGTCATGTGAAACCAAAGCCCACAGCTTTTCCTTAATGTATTACCAATTGTATTCCTATGAATCTATCATCCACCCGACTTCAACATTGTTGAGTAACGGAGACCCCAATTTCGGATACACAAAGCATGAGTACTTTCCCTATTACACAATACGTGCTAAGGATGTATGCGGTGTCGAAGGCGAAGTTTAAATATATGATGGAACCCTTTCTTTTTTGTATCGTATATATATATATATATATATATATATATACATATATATATTTATATATATGATAATAGATGATTTGCATAATTCAAAACATAGTAATAAAAGAACAGCTCAGAGCCATATGCCCCCCCCCTCCAAGCGGGGGGGGGGGTGCTTCCATGCAGGATTGTACTGAGTATGTGCTGCGGGAAAAGTCCTGTTTTCAATACTCCCAAGATTAGAAAAGCCCCCCAAAATGTACACAGCTGGATTAGGACAGGGGTAACAATTAGGATGCACCAATGCAGCACTCCTTTCAACACATTACAGGATTAAGAAAGGATACCATTTTACATCAGGTGCAGGATTAAAATAGGGTATTGTATAAAAAGGTCCGAGGAACACAACCACCTTGATGTTGAGTATGTGCCCTCCCCGCCTCTCCCCGGCATATGCCAGGGGTTGACTCCGGCTTCGGACCTTCAGTGGCGCATGCGCGGAAGGGAATGATGACTCATGATGGGACCAAGGCACATCCTTTCGATGACCCATCCAATCGACAACGCAACACAACCATGACGTAAAGCGCTGACTCGAAGAGATGATATCTTGCCGATGAGTGAATATGACTGAACTACATTGAGACCCGAATGACCTGTGACTCATCATGTGACCAGCAATTAATTTGCATTATGATTACAAGTTGATATTGGGTCTGTACAACTGAGTGCCTGACAGAAACCCTTCCTTTATTTTGTTTTGTCCCAAAATAGCGATAAGGATGCACCACAGGCAGACAGTTTGTAGAGCAAGCAGACGTGAGTGTTGGCTGGGAAGGAAAAACTTTTTTCTAGTTCAAAAGAACATGCAGCGCCATCTGATTAGGGAAAAATTATCCCCTTGCCAAAATAGCTCTAAGTTTGGGCTATCCTTTCATTTTAATGTCATTCAAAGAGATACATCACTGTTTTTCTGCAGGCGGTGGATCTGTAAAGTATAGATTATAGCATGGTTTGTTGTCGATACTACGAATGTCAACGAGCACTGGGTGCCATGTATGCAGAACGAGTGAGCGAAGCGAACGAGTTCTGCTATATGGTACCCAATGCAAGTTAATATTCTTCGTATCGACATCAAACCACGCTATGATCTGTTCATAGCATGTTTGTTAAAGCTTACTTCAACAAGTTGTGCCGCACCAGATGCCTAATGTTCCTGCAGAGATTCGGTAGTCTCGCGGACAGCAGACGACGCCATCCTTCCCTGCGTAGTTGCTTAGTCCATGATAGCATATCGCATATGTATCCTTCCGGTTATAGGTACTCTTCCGGTTCTTGGCACTCTTCTTATTATAGGAAATCTGCCGAAGAGAAGGCCTATTATAGCACTTTCTAACTTTATTGTACGGCCCATAGTGGTCTAGCCTGTATGATATTCATACACATGCTTCATAGCACTAAAATCGACCCAAACGTGATACATATATATATATATATATATATATATATATATATATATATATATATATATATATATATATATATATATATATATATATATATATATATATATATATATATATATATATATATATATATCGTCGCCTGTATTGATGGGTGCAAGTAAAAGTAAAGATATAATTGCATTATGAATTTCTTTCATCGACTTTTTTCGTCCCGAGGTTAGCAAAGATCTAATATAACTATTAATAACATGGTAATTGCTCTTAATTTTTGTCACCACTATTGTATCTACCTGTCATATATACTAGTCAGCTATAAAGTGGATCGAATCGCTTTGAGAGGGTGTAGTTGGTGTGATTCGACTATGAATTATTCATAGAAGCTGGAGAGATATTGCCTCTTTTCCATCTTTTCCTGCAACAACTTTCAACTAGTATGAACAATTGAATGTTAAAGAAAACTCAATAAAACTTCAGCTGTACTGTTGGACTGTCGGTTTTTTGCCCAAGTGCCTGAACTTGCAAGAGAATGCAACGGGAACTGATGACATGACCCAACTAAGCACTAATCAACACCCCACTTCTATCCTCGCCTTTTTGCCACTCCACGCGTGCCTTGTGAAATTGAGTTTTTTGAAATATGCTAAGGTAAAAATACCCCGTATGTCTCTGAATTAGGCGACGGAAACTTGTCTTCCTGGATTAAGTCACACCTGTAAGTTTTTTGCTTATGGTGGTCACAGCACCGTTTAGCTGCTATACTGACAAACAACCTGAACAGGCCGTGCCGATCTAAGTGGAAAACAACAAACTATGATATAGGCACCGGAAGTACACATAAATGGACCAACATTCCTTTACTATACTTAGTCGCACAGACTCCAAGGCAAAATAGGGAGTTGCACCTTTATAGATTTTTTAAGATAGCGAGATATTTTACGCAGCGCGAAAGGCGCGAAGCTATCCTAGGGGGGGGGGGGGGTCCAGAGGCATTTCCCCCCCTTTCCGGGAAAATTAAAATCTGGGCGTTGTTTGCTGCATTCTGAGCCACTTCACGACTATTTCGAGCTATTTATAGGACCTTTTTCCTGTCGTAAAATGGACAAAAACAGTGCATATCTGCACACAATATGAGGTTTATTTGCTATCACTTATCATCACATTGAAAATTGTAATTTTTTCCCTGAAATTCATGCCAGTTATCACAATCCTTGCATCATTTTGCAGTTTACATATTTCTATTGGTGGAATTACATTTTTCCATTATTTTGCATTTGGTATATCTGCTAAAATCAGTCAACACTGATTGGTGCCACCTGGAGAAGGTAGTATATATGGTTTCCCCGCAATCGTAAAAACACGGGGGGGGGGGTCGGGTTTTGAAAAAAATCGGGAGATCGAGAGACTTTGCAAAAAAAGTGTTAAAAATTGGGAGATAGCCGGATTTTTCTGGAGACTTGGAGCCTCTGTACTCCTATGTACAGTCAATGGGGTAAGATGTCATATCTGTGTCACCATGTGAAAAATCACTGTAGAGAAAATATTATGGAGGACAAAACGAATCTCGAATGCACAATGTTTTCTGGTTTGAAAGGCTCTGGCCTCTGCAAAAAGGAACATGTATGGACGTCATCATCAACTCGCAATAACAGCGCCAATAAACGATGCGGCATACAATGAGTCACAAATTATAGTGTGGGGTCTAGTCGAGTCGTTTCCTCACCACCATGACTCGTCCGTTGGATGAGTCAATCCCTCCTCCCTTCTGACGTCATCGGTGACCTGAAACATCCTAGGGATAAGTCATGATCCCAACATGACTGAACACTCCCTTTTCTGCATGCAATATGGCCTTGCGCCATGGTCGAACCAGCTCTGGTTATACCATGGAGCCAGAAATTGACTATTGTATTAAATGCCGTTTCCGGTGTCATGTTCCAGAGATTATCATGTATCAATGCCGTTTAGATTCCTGAGTTCAATGCGGACCTGATCAATTTGAAACAGCCATTTATTTTTCAAGTTGGTTGCTTCAACTTTCATTTTAAGTTTTCGTGCGGCTAGAAAGTGATCAAACTCAATAAATACCCTTTGGTAAAAAGAAAAATGCTTCCATAGTGACCCAAGAGGTAAAGGTTTATATCGAATCTGACATAAGTATGACTGATATTATATTTCAGCCAGAATTTTTGCTTTTGACATGTTTTATAGTTGTTTCAACTATTGTCTTCTAACCAATCGTACTTTACAATGGTTTCATCACTTGTCTTGCAGATATATATATATATATATATATATATATATATATATATATATATATATATATATATATATATACATGTATATATATATATATATATATATGTGTGTGTGTGTGTGTGTGTGTGTGTGTGTGTGTGTGTGTGTGTGTGTGTGTGTGTTTATAAGTTTGATTATAAATGTGGTTTAAATTTTCAAAAAACAATTTTAATGATTGGATTTATAGATAAACCAGTACTTTATCTTTGAACCATGCAATATCTATGCATGGTAGGCGTCACAAGTATACATTTACTCTTTTGTATTTTTTATGCGCGAAGATCCAGTCGTAACCTATTACATTGCTGCCACTTAAAATATAGACTTATTTTGGTACCGTTTGATCACATGAGCCGGCTGTAACATCTTTTTACACATATCTTTACAATGTGTGCGCAACTATGAACTTCAAGCGAAATTCATCTCTATTTGGCCTATAGGCCTATATAGTTGTTATAATGACTATCTGTCAGCTTTTAATTCTGGATTTGTTGACTGTAGTTAATATATTCGCCACATGAAACCGATTGTGCGCGTCTTTTGGGGGGTTTGTGGTGAACTGTTTACTTCGGTGGGTCGTCAGTGGTGCCTTCAGCTGTATCGTGTTGTCACCAGCATGTGACTCGAGATCTAATTTAGGACTCCTTTGTCATGAAATGAAACTACAGATCTCTGAAGATCAAGATTACAGAAACATGTCCAATTGCATTACAGACTGTGTTTAACAACATTAGGCAGAATATACACATAAATATTTTCAACAAAACACGACACTTAACCAGGAAAGTCCTACATCTCTAGAACGGAGATGAGCAACTAAGCTGAAGGTCTGAAGAAAAATCAGGACTCGCAGGCGAGCGATTTTTTCATAGAAACACATATGCATACATTTGTATATTTGTATGTATGTATGTATGCATGCATGCATGTATGTATGTATGTATGTATGTATGTACGTACGTACGTACGTACGTACGTACGTACGTATGTATGTATGTATGTATGTATGTATGTATATATATATATATATATATATATATATATATATATATATATATATATATATATATATATATGCGAACATTCAAATAGAGTCTCCTTTGGGAATAGTCTTTGGAAGCGCGCCATATCACCAGCGCTGTCGCATGGTTGCGCTGTGTGGTTAAACAACACAAAGGAAAGTGTTTCGATTCTTAATTCTATACAATATTCGGTAGCGCGGGCAATTCTACGTATTCAGGCAAAGCCTGCATTATCCGCTACCATCGGCGAGCTTGGATGGTTAGCTTTGCGGATACTTTTAGGCAAGCAAAGAATTAAATATTTTTACCGTTTAAAATATGAATTAGAGACTTTCCGTCTCTGTGAAAGGGTGTTTTTAAACACGGAACAAAATTTCGGGTATAATAAGCCAAGTGTTCGGCCGTACGCCAAGGAGATGTATACGATCTTGACAGAGGTTGGCCTGGATAGTGCTAAAGATAATCATGTGCCGAATTTGCCACGAGTCTATCAGAGACTAAGACTTAGCCTTTTTCAACAAGAATTCTTTCAGGATATTAATAATAAGCGCACCCTGTCACTCTATATATATCTCAAGAATTCCACCACTCAGGAGAAATATTTACTCAGCATGAATAACTTCGAGGGAACAAGATTGAAATTTAAAGCTAGAACATGTTGTTTAGGTTTACAGAGTGGCTTGATGCGATGGAGGCATATCTAACGATGGCGTATGTATGCTATGCTGCAATGGTAAAGAAATCCTGCAACATTTTCTTTTCACATGCCCAGAGGTAAGAAATATAAGGATCAAACATTTCCATAATCTAGAGTCTGATCTAGCCAATACAGGTAGCATTCAGGTATGGTCCCATTTCTGCTCGTAATCTTTATTCCGAAAAACTTTCATATTCCTTGGATCACTGGATTTATAATTATCTAATTGTGCTAATGACGTTTTTGACGAGGCTTGTAAAAGCTGCTTACTGGAAGCATGGTGCTTACGCCGCAGTCTGCAGGCATAAGGTGAGAGACTGGCCAAAATCTTCACATTGGTTTAAAGCAAAGGTTTAAGTATGTTTATTTGTCTAAACTCTGACTTTTATATCTTGCATTTTACGCTTTTAGTGATGTAACTTGGACGCATCGTGAGCTTACCCCGGTTCACGGTGCCCCCGTTGTAAACGGGTAGTTTTTCCTAATAAATTGAATTGAATATGGTAGAGCAATAACTCTGCGTTCTCTAATGGACCGCCATGTGGCGCTGCGGACAGCTTTCATCCGGGTATTCAACAGTGGGTCGACCTGAGTAGCGTTGCATGCTATGATGTGTTAACACATGGTGCAAAACTGAGCTTTTTCTTGGCGAATGAAATAACCAAGTGTAACTCATTATCATGACAATGTTATCATTAATAAATACTTTTTGTAGAAAGTAATGCAATCAAGGAATCAAACCAATACACATTGTTGTGGAGGTAATCACATTTGATTTTAATTTTAATTTAACTTTTAACGCTACCCGTACCTTTGGCTAATTGGCTTCAAAAGTCTGTATTCTAGTAAGATATAAAACGGGCATCACAGGAGCTTCACTATGTATATTCATTTCCCGAAAAAAAAAAAAAACTTATCCTATGACCAGGCTACGTGAACATCAGGTTTCTATATGTGTATACTGAGGAAAGGCCGAGGTTGTTACTTATACTTGTGGGCATAAAGAATACTCATTCAAAACACACGATGGCTGCTACTATCGAGCTCAGTGTGTGTTTGGAGAATAGAGATATGCCTTTTTAAAGAGTTAAATTTTTTCATTTTCTACTAAGGCGAGAGCAACATTTTTGCCATGTTTGATGCAGGTATATGCCAATACGAAAAGGTACTTTCTGGCTGGATGATACACGCCAAAGCAGCACTGCAACTAATATGAATGCGTCTTTTATAATTATGATTAATCTTTGCAACACACTGGTGCAACCAATATTGGCTTGTGACCCTAAAATAGGGAGCATACGTTTTGGGGACCAAAGCGACTCTGATAAAAGTAACCCAAACACTTTCCTGAGTGTGCAGGTTCTCTTTTTTAAATGGCACGCCTCAGAAGAAGATGTTGGTTTATCATTCAAAAGCGACTGTTGTAACAAAAAATAGAACAACCTTCTCGTTACTGCACTATCTGGTAGGCGTGCACTGGTTGATCGTGGTTAGCGGGAGCAATTGCCTCAGGCCTGTCATCACATCCCTCATAAAAGCAAGGAATCCAATTTAAAACATTGGAGAGTCATGTTGTGTTTAGTCCCAGTATCAGACCCTTTCAAAAGAGTAACGAATCTGACTAAGGAGAGGGTGGAGTTTAAAAGCGAAATTCTGTAGAATGTCTCCATCCAGCCCTTGGTCATATGGACCTAGTTTACTAGGAAGTGGACAATGTATACCTGTCAGGAATGTGTCCTCTAATGGCTAAATGTGACACTGATTGGAAAAATGGGTCTCGATTGTGCATATGTTTGCAGATCATTTCCCATTCCTCGTTGTTTCTGAATAACATGGCACATTCTTGAACATATATCAGTTATTAAATATCTCTGAATCCCAAAAGTCGAAAATTTGAAATTGAAGAAAAGATACCAATTGCTATAATGCCTGTTTTTCAAGAGCTTGTTCTTCATTTAGAGTTAGTTTGGAAAATTTATGTTCTCCTCTGAAAAAAGACACTCTAGAATCCGAGGACAAGGATAACCTGCAATTTTTCTCAATTGCTAAGATACTGTTTTCATATAAATCATTCCAAGTTCCTTTAGATATCTTCTGCTGTCGTATATTTTTGGTTTTGGTTTGGGTTTGGGTTTGGGTTTTTGTTTTTTGTTTTTTGTTTTTGTTGTTTTTTTGTTTTTTTGTTTTGTTTTGTTTTGTTTTGTTTTTTGTTTGTTTATTTGTTTTGGGGTGGGTAGGAAGGGGGTTGGTTTTGTTTTGTTTTATTTTTTTTTATTGCTTGTTTTGTGATATTTACTCTGCCAGACATCATGTCTCAGCCATTTCCCTCCGAGCAAGTATGTACATGATCCATCCAAAACCTATGTGCATTGGTATCAATGCTGCAGTTGTCCACAAGTATTCAAATTTCATATCCTCGTGCTGGTCAGACACAACGATTTGGAGATGGTATCTGTATACATTTCCGTACCGGTGATTTTTTTGTCTTTTTTGTGTTTTGTTTTGTTTTGTTTTGTTTTGTTTTGTTTTTGTTTGCTTGTTGATTTGTTTTTTGTTTTTGTTTTGTCTTTGGCTTTTAGTTCTTGTTGTCTTTGTTGTTAGTTTTTGCGCCCTAACAATTCAACAACAATTGTAATTAATATTCCCCATTTATGTGTCCATTAGATTTGGCAATTGGAAATAAGAATTGTAAATGAAAGCAAGTTTTATTATTCAATGACCCGTTTTTTTTCAAATTTGTTTATACTGTCAATAGATGAATATTTGACAGTAAAAGAGTCCCGTACTAAAAGGCCTTTATTTATTATGACGGCCTGCTTCTACCACTCCTGGGGAGACGAAATGGAACATAAGTGGGTATGAGGAAGTTTGCAAGTTTTCCCCCAAGGCAACGTTGGAAGAATAAATCATCGCGTGTCCCATGTTGCTGGATATCAATTCCCATCTGGTAACCCTGTCGCTTCCCGAGGTACTTTTTATGAAATGTATTTCTTAAACGTAAATGCTGGATTTTAAGAAAAATCGAAAAGGGTCTTCTGGAACACTGAATTTTCATCAGTCTGACAAAGTCTTCCTTAAAGGCATAAATTGCCTTGGCTCTCAGATTTCGGTTCAAATTGATACATTGTTTCACCCAGATACTTTCTTTGCATGTTAATCCCTTATGCATCTTTCTTATTTTGAGCCTTACAAAAGTGTACTGCAACTCTCCAAACTGTATATTTCTCGCATAGATTTTGCTACCATAAAATCCAATCTTGTAACTAGTTTTGGGAGAGGTTTTAAAACAACCTACACTACTGTGTCTGTCCAACACAGTTCTCCCCTATTTAAATTTTCCGAAAGTTGGTGGTCCAATAGCATCAAACTGTCTTGTGAAGATCTAATTCTTTATGGTGAGGCATGTCCTCTAAATCATTGTAGAAAGCGCCCGATGTATACTGTAGTTCTAGAAATTTTCGCGCGTGTTTAATTTTGCGCAAACTTAATTTTTCTCAAATTACAAAATTTTCGCGCGATCCAATGCCATAGAATGTAGTGAAATAGAATGCAACTTATTTTCGCGCATTTTAATTTCGCGCTTTGAGTGGCAGCGCGAAAATCGCGAAATTAAATCGAGCCCGAAAATTTCTAGAACTTCAGTAACCCACAACCTCGCCCCTATGGGCATCTTTTCTAGTGGGACCGCATGAGCCATGAGAGGATCCTATTCTTTGACTAACAAACAAGTAATTCCAACATTGCTTCTTTTGGACATTTCTCTCAAATGCTCTTCTTGAGAATTTTATATTCCAGTTGAAGCAGATGCTAGTCAAAATGTGCTGTCTGGGGCCAATGAGCCCACCTTGTCTTATTGTCTTGTGTCTTGTGCATAAATCCATCAATAGCATCTTTTTACTGCACCCAGATTTTGCATAATCAGCCCTCGATGCTTCTGGGCCAAAAAAGATGATTAAAATCTTTCCGACTTAAACTCGTTCCACGACAGATTTGTGGTCACCAGTAGGTATATCATGATGTTCTGTTTAGTGTGCAATGCAAACATGGAAATGAGTGGCGTGCAAAAAGCTATTACATGAAACAAGAAAAGCTATTTACACTGCTGTGTCATTTGTAAAAGAGTCCAAATGGAATTTGCAGGACCAGGTGTCCCCCATAATATAATAATCTACCCCTATGCCCTATATGCTAGGGTCTTAGGACTAATTTCATTGAAAGATTTAATCCCGATCTGACGCCAAAAGTTGGGATAAACCCATACATCACATGGATGAGGCCTCTTGTCACCATGATCTCCGTTGTGGGGAAAATAAAGATACTGCCATTGGAAACAAGGTGCATGATAAAGGCATGCTATCTGCATTAAAAGACCCAGGGCTATAAATATAAAATAGATATAATAATTGATCAAACATTGAAAATTTGATAGGTGCATAGGTCTGCCTAAGGTTCAAATTTGGATTTTAAAAAATGGATTGGCGACCCAGCACGCACACTTCACAGACTTTTGCATGGCAATATTTCCAAACAAAATGTTTACCTGAAAGGCATCAGCCATGCATTAGTGGCCGATTTGATAAACACGAGTACTTTGTCGAACTTAAGCAAGGAATCAAATTTTTGGTCGGCATCATAGACTTGAATTCCAAATATGGATATACGCTTCCACTGAAACGCAGGAAAGGCGAATCCGTGGCAGAAGTATTAAAGCTCATTTTCAAAGCACGAAAATCTGAGAAAGTTTGAGTGAATAGGGTAACGATGCAGGGTTCTTTTATATTCCAGAGTTCAACAAATAGGATCAAAAGGGTTATTTAGAAACGCTGTCTTAAATTACTGGGTATGGCACCCCAAATCATTTAATCCCTGGGTTTATAATTATGACCCCGAGCTAAGCTGCCTGAAATTGGTAGAACAACATGAGGGCCTACTCTATGGATGACCACTATGACTACACATGAAAACCATTGATTTGGACCCATGGCCACGGGGTTTATATTATAGAAGAAAAAAAGCTAAGGAATGATCCCTAATTTAGACCCCATGCAGAGTTTTGAACTCCGTTTCATATACTCAGCCTCGAATATTAATCTTTTAAAAAATGAGAAAATTAGCTTTATTTTACACAGAAAGTGGCAAATTTGACTGGAATTTGCAATGAGTGAATGTATTTCTCTGTCGGAAATGTAGAATTTTGACTTAAATTTCAGTACAATGTAGAATTTTGCCTTGTCATTTGATAGTGGCTACTGTTCTCAGGTAATGATTTAACCAAGCATGATGAAACGCTGTTTTCCGAATCACGTGAATTGGTTTTTGTTTTTAACTTCATACACGTAAAGTGACATGATTCGTCACAACAAATATTATCGTTTTTGATATACAGTCTCATTTTTGCGGAAGTATTAGCTCTTTTCACTCTATTTCATTTTCGAAAGCGTTCTTGTTGATCCTGGTCCATCGAACTGGTAAGCGTTAGGCAGACAATTTCATTGGTTCAAGCAGATGTGCCCAGTGGTGCCTCACCTTCCATGATTGCAAATGGGAAGATTTCGATTAAAATGTTTTCAGACACAGTCGGTACTGTTTTTTATTCAAAGATTAGGTTTGTTTTACAGTAATGATGTTTATAACACCCATTATCATGATTATGAAGATCTGCTGTACATTTTATAATATGTCTAAGTCCCGACATAGAATTTGAGAAGAAGATGATTGTATTTTCCATAGTGGTCAATTTGATATGTCAGAGGGAAATGCTTATGTTATGTTCTAAAATATACTTTAAGGGCCTTGTAAAAATCAGTTAAACCTCGATGGTGTCATGAGTATTCAGGAAGAAAAATCACATTTTGTTCTCTGACAGCATAGTCACTTCTTTCCATTTGCTGTTAACATATTATTATTATTATTATTATTATCATCATCATCATCATCATTATTATTATTATTATAATTATTATTATTATTATTATTATTATTATTATTATTATTATTATTATTATTATTATTATTATTATTATTATTATTATTTTTATTATTATTATTATTATTATGTTGTTGTTGTTCTTGTTGTTGTGTTTGCTGTTGCTGATGTTTATACGGCATTCCCTCTTTCAGCACAACATAATCGTTTTTAAAGAAGAAAAAAGGCATCGTTTTCACAAACAAAAATATTTAGCGTTATTTCCTTGAATCGTAAAGTTACATGGATACTTATTTTCAGTGTTTCGTTAATAACAGGAAAAAAAAAAAACGTCTTTGACTGTTTGCCGTTTCAGGTATTTTCATCTTGAGCAACAAATGTTTCTTATGCAAGAGAAGCAAGGTTGTAGTGAGACAGGCAGGGAGAGTCCTCCAAAAATACAAGAAAGTAAACTTCTAAGGCAATACCTCTATTCCTTTTTTCGTATTGTTAGATAATAATTCTAAGAATTTCTTGTGCTTTTGGGAAAAGTAGATATTCTTTCCGCTGAGACGTTTATTTTGACAGTGGAGTTCTCGTAGTTTACATGTGACTGTAAGGGATCAAAGATATTTGGCTTTATAAAGTCATGACCTTGACCATAACAGGGGAAGGTGAAATTGTACTAACTCTATTTTGGACGAACCATCTAACCAACAGAATTGGAATTTTTATAGATTTTGTAATGTAGACATAACCAATATAAAGTCACTGTCAAGGTTATCTGGCCATCAACACGAGCGAGAAAAAAACACTACTTTTAGTCTTTCGCCAAACAAAAATGCGCACCTGATAGGAGTGTGGGGCATTTTGGCCTAGAATTACAAAGACCATTCAACTCTTATTGAGCTGCATTTGACCTATGCGAGGTCAAGGTCATGCGACCACCTCAAACCATGACTTTTCTGCCCTTGTCCATTACTCCATTTCTATTCATTGGATTGGGGCCTTTCTTCTGCTCTGAACGAGAATCCTCTTGTGGCATATTTTGTACTTTGTATTTGACATGCAATCAAAGTCATTTGCCCTCACCAATCAAATTATTTTTTAAAGCCATTGATGACCCAAAAACGTAGAACACAAGGCTATAAAAATAGTGTCACAGTGGCACCTGACAATTTGTAGTGACCGTGATTCTGGTTTATCCAGATCATGAGTTTCCTAGCCTAAACCATTTTGCCGATGCTTGTGCGTTTGCACTGATTTATTTTGTTTGATAGACAATCTACTCGTACAACGTTTACTAAATTACATAATACATATATCAGCTCAAAATCAAGGAAATTTTGACCATCAAAGAATCAGTGCTTTGACCTTACACTAGTTACAAGGTGACTATGGCAGGTTTTAACATTTTTCATAGAGGCCCTTAAGACAAGGTAGGCGAACGGATGCCTTCCACGGACCGCTGGCAGCAGGCGGGCGAGGCTTATCATCTTCATTGCATTCCTGTCTAGCCATCTATTAACATCAATAACTTGGTAAATGCGTGATGTTCAGTGGCTTTGTTCATAATTATTCTTTGATGTGAAGATAGTAAACTATCTGTTTAATGCTTCTTTCAGAATGACGACCTCGTCACCAAATTGCTGAATTTCATCTGCTGCCAAAAAGGTTGTGCTAATACCTGCAGACAATGCTGTGATTGCTGCTTTGAAGAAGAGAAGCCCCACTTGTCCAAAGAAGACATACAGTACGTGATGCGACAACCTGTTAGCCGCGGTGACTCGGCTGCAAGTAGTACCAGCTATACCGCGCAAAACTCTCCGATTTTTCGGGAACGCATGGATTCCGATAACCGGTCAAGAACAGGGTCTACTTCCTCAAATCCTTCCGACTCTGGAAATAACAGAAAATCTAGCGTAACGCCAGTCATAGATATGAAACCTATTGAATTCTGGGCTGCCAATAGGGAAACGGTTCAACCACGTACCCCAAGACGGCGCATGCCCAGTGAGAGTGAATTCAGTCTTGAAAACTTCAATCCAGATTTGTATGAATTGAATGAAAAACAAGAAGAATGTCTCACAGATGAACAAAAACTAGCACGTTACAAACTGGGACAAATCCACTTTGGTCTGCAGTATGAAATACCCACCAAATGTCTGATTGTTAAAGTCATTGAGGCAAGGGAGTTGCCCCCACCATACAGCCAAGATTCCTCCCGACAAGACATGGCGCATTCAAATCCTTACGCCAAAGTTTGTCTTTTACCGGACCAAAAGAATTCCCAGCAATCATCAGTGCAAAGAAAAACACAGAGCCCAACCTGGGGTGAAATATTTGCATTTGAGATTCCGTTCAAAGAAGCACAGAGACGTACTCTTGAAATTACTGTGAAAGATTTCGACAAATACTCGCGCCACTGCATCATTGGACAGGTTCATTTACCATTAGCTAATGTGAACCTTGTCAAGGGCGGCCATATGTGGAAGCCGCTACTTCCAAGTAGCAAGGTAAGAAACTATAAATTGTTATATTTGATACTCTCGTGGAATTACGATGTCCCATATACTGTTTTTTAAATTGGTGATCAGTTTTTTGGGTGTGGAAAATTTCTTCAGTGTTTTGAGGGGACATCTTGTCAGCTTTACATTGGAGGTAGGGAGGTAGGAAGTAAGAAAAAGTTCTTGAACCATGTTGGTGATTTTTTAAATGTTCTTCGACAGAATTTAGACTCCTTTGATGTTGTTCGAGTTTGCAGCTCAATACACCCCCCTCCCATTTTTTTTAATTGAATGGACCAATTATAGGCGTTTTCTGGCTTTTACTTGTGGAATTAGTCAACTCCTTTAGCGGGTACGGAAAACGACAAGTTTTGTCATATCTGCACCGAATTGTATTTGTGTCATTTTGCCCAGAACCACTTCCTAGTAGTCAATATCCTATTCCGCAGTTCGAACTCTTTACTCTCCATAAGCTAACCTGTCCCTGTCTAACCTGTATACATATGGAATTACTATTGTCTTTTTTGCACACGTTCCTCTGTAAAATTTTGACATAGGCTGTATCAGCCCAAATAAAAGAAAGGGTCTTCAGCGGGTAACTACTCAACATGTTTCGGAGCCTTTTTTACACTATAAAAATTACTAGAGACTATTTTACTTCTAGTTTCATTTTGTTTCACTTTCTTTGTGTTTCATTATCACCCGGACCATAGAGTTAGTAGCCAGAGCAACTCAAAATACAGTACAATGAAACATGAATAAAATACCCCCCAGACAGGCCTCACATGGCCTATTTAGGTGTAACGTGCTCAAAATATTTTCCAAACTGTTCGATTATGCATTTTAAGAACAAAATAAATCTGCGTACCTGATAGATAATGTGTAAGATCCTTCGGTTTAGCCAGACACTTTAATGTGGCATTACACCACCAAATACATCAATGGATCCAGGTCCCATTACATAACCAGGAGCCAAGGACCCAAAAGGATAGTGATACATTGCTCAGACAACATGGAGATTAGGACGGATAGTTCACATTTTAACAAACCTTGGGACCCAATAAAACCTTTTTGAGAAAGTTTCAATTGCTCAGTCTAAGCAAGATGCATAGCACATAGATCCTATTGGTCTGATTATATATACAACACCTTGATTGCTCAGGCCATGTAGACGACCAGTGGTTCTCTCGATCATGTAGTATTTCTTGCATCTCTGTTGGTTGCACCTACAGATATGATCTAACAGTTTTATGACTGTGATTGCGCTGGCCCACGAGACTGACCATCTGTGAGGTGTGCAGTCTGATTTTATTTTAAATAATTTTGAAGCTGATGTGCCTCCTTTTACTCACTGAGATTGTTTAATCTTTTTTTTTTCTTGAGGCTCGTAAAAGGGCTTGCATTAGTGCATGAGCAAGGTAATGAAGCATGAGCGTTTACAAACATGTATGTATGTATGTATGTATGTATGTATGTATGTATGTATGTATGTATGTATGTATGTATGAACATGCAGTAAAATAGTATAAAACACGCTCCTTGTCTTAAGAGAATTGTAAAGATTCTTTCGTACAACAATCCGCTCAAGTTATACTGCGCAGCATTCCCAGACTTTGCGAGTCAAGTGTGTGATGATGCTAATAATGCACGTCAAATAACCTGTTACTGTTTGTTTTCTTTGTGTTAATTACTGTGTATTTATATGATGAAATATCACAAAGTAAATATTTCAATACAAGTTTAAAAAACAATGCAAATGTAAGATTTTTTTTCAATTTATCAGAACTTAATAAGAAAAAGAACGCCCTTTGAAGTGCGCAGCATATCATCTTAGTATTTCTTCCGTGAGAGAAATTGCTGTAATTATGTTTTTTTTACCTTTCAAGCCCAAGAAGAGGAAATTAGTAGGGACTTGACAGTGCAGGCAGCGATTTGATCCAACATAAACTAATTGCTAAATTAAAGAAAATAATACTAAATTATAAATACACATTTGAGTGTCATCAATTTTAACGCTGATTTCTCGTCTATCACTGTTTCGTCCATATATATATATATATATATATATATATATATATATATATATATATATATATATATATATATATATATATATATCCAAGACAAGGACTATCTGCTTAAGAAGGCATGATAATAGTTCATCAACGAGGGGGCGATGTCTGCGCCAGATAAATGTTTCTGAGAACTTTGGTCGATTGTCTTGCTGGCCTTTTCCTTTCAGCACCACACTGAAGTGTCTGGCTGTTTTCAAAACCCAATCTCCCAGTTCATGGAATTCTATATATCCCTGGGATACTTATCGTTAAAATAAACTTCTGGTCCACAAAAAAGTACAGACTGCTTCTAACATAAGCGTCGAAATTTATATATGTACTTAAATCAAAGCTCTCGATATCAGAGCTTGGCTGCCTTATGACCATGTGGCCTCCAGTCGTTTCATGAACAAGTTCTCTATTTTTCTCCGGATGCGCCGAAAAATAAGCAAGTGACGTCGCTTCTGTTATAAAGAAATTGGAAAAAAAATGTTTTTATCTGCGCACAGATATCAAACGAGTTTCAACGATTGAACTGTCTTTTTCAGTCGCATTTTGGAAGGCAGAAAGCTGCCTTTTTGAAGCGTCACAGAAATGGAAAATTGGCCAATGTTTGTCCCCCGAAAACCAAAGGTGGCACAGGGGACATATTGGTGAGGATAGAGGCATCACCGACATACTTCCCAAACCAGCACCTCTTTGGAAATCAAGTACTCCATTTTTTTTTCATAAAAACTACTTTATCATCAACATTTAATTCTATACTTTACATTCAAGCTTTATCGTTGATAAGACAATCTTCGATACCATTGCATTGCCATAATAAATTGTTTTAATTGCTAATGTGCACAAAATCCCATTTAAACATAACTTTCACTTTTGATATTCTGTTAGATTTTTCATGTTCCAATTCTATTCCTTAGAATTGTCTTTGGGTTGCTTTTGTATGTAGCATATCATATTAAGGAACAAACTTTCTATATGATTCCATAGATGCATATTATGTTGGCTGGTGCATCTTTTCAACGAATACAACAACATTTGTCCCTCTTGCTATTATATTGTATAGGTCCAACTTGTGGCAGTTTAAAAACACTGTGACGGGGGACACAGATCCTTTGGTCATCGTGCAGTTTTTCGAGGTAAAACATGCACAACTGACCAAACGTTTTATATGTTCATACAGTTTGACTCCATTGAAATTTTACAATTTTTCATGAGTCTACAGAGCAAATGAGACCTCCATTGTAAGATTATCAGAAGCAATGAAAGTGATATCATCTACAGCTGTATTTTGCCAATATACTAACACAATCTAAAACAGGTAAATCTACGTGAAAGAACAGCTGGTTATGGCTACCTCAGCTCTGGAAATCTCAGTGAAACGCTTAAGCCTAATCCTGCTTTATTTATGACAATACATATTGGCTGCTGAGGGGCAGTCGTGGAATTATATAGAGTAATTATGTTTGCCTGTGCATGAGAGGAAGGTGAATGACCAACTCTGTTATTACTCCAGTGTCACGCGACGTTATACACAGCACCTATACATTATGATTACATGACAAATATGTCAAGGAAAGTGAGTCCTACGAAAGTGATCAATTTTTGTGGCTTGTGTAATTGCCCCAATGATTGTTACTAACGTGAGGATTTGATTCAACGGCAGTTACCGGAAATATAAACTAAACTGACGTCATCGACTGGCGATAGAGTGTTTACGTCATTACACATTATTATTTTCTTGTACTTTTCACTGGATCATCCTTGCCGATTCTTAGGAGCACAGAAGACGCACTATTCTCAATGGCCAAAGCTTGCATATTGCTTTTCCTCTGTTGACCTTTCCGCTTTGTTGAAAAGGGTGCAGTGTGCACGCAGGATTTGCTTTAGGAGGGAGTATCACAAAAATGATTACGATCGAGGTCTGTCCAATAAGAAAGCTAGGGTGTCCTTGAGCATGCTTCGGCGGGAAATATTTTAATTTAGATCATAAAAATTTGCATTCTGGGCCAAATTAAGGTACCGCTTAACATTATTGGGACACACGCGCCGTGAGTCCCAGGGAAGACACTCTTGTCAGAATCAGGACACTGAACTTTGTCACAACTTCATCAATTCCATTTAGTTTCAAAATGTTCTGTAATAGGGCGCAGCAGACAATAAAACGACATATATATAACTATAACGGTCTTTCTGTATATACAACATATACGTTGTTTTATTGAGGACTCAAAAAGTGCGAGTACAGGTTCATTAAAAAAATGATACTCAACAGATAAATATAAATGAAAAGTAGTAGCAAGACAATCTGTTAAGCAGATGGTCGGGCCAAAGTTCAAAGAAACCAGACCAACTAAACGTCTAAGATATACTGTAAAACATACATGAAATTTTACCCAGCACATAACCCATATCGCTTACTGCTTGTGTTAATACAAAAAAGTAATTCGAGTGTTTAATGATACGGGACACGAAAACTGTCAGTGGATAATACACTAGCTACCAAACGATTCTGACTGTGCAGTCTGAGACGCAAAATGAAGACTTGATTCCTCCACAAAGAGTAAAGGGAGTTAATTCTGCTAACATGTCCGCAAATAAGCGAAATGCCGTTGGAGAGAAACACAGGAGAAAGTCATTAATGTCCATAAAAAGAATGGGCCCAACAAAGACCCTTGCGGAACACCGATATTTATTTTACACCCAGTGGACAAACTGTCTTTGTTTCAGTTGACAAGTTGGGGAGGCTCGGAGAGGCAAGATTTGAAGTAGCTTAGTTGAATCCTATTTATACCGTATTTACTCCATTTGTTCAATGGGATCGAAAAACCAATGGTATCGAAACATTTTGGCTGATAAAGAAAGAGTGGTACAGGTGGAAGGTCACCATCTATGATTTCT
>OZ026613.1:101089678-101135678 GCA_964020975.1 Hermodice carunculata
AAGATGATGAAATATATTGGATGTTAGATTTTCAATTTTGCTCTTACTCTATGATGGTTCAGCCTATGGTAGAGAGTGCAGCCATTATATCCAATCCTCCATGTAATAAAGACATGTTGCGGCCCTTATTCAATGAGTGTGATAGATATTTGGAAAGCGCTTACCGGATGAAAAGTAGGAGGGTATGGGGTCAACAGATGATAAAGTCAATTTTAATATAGATTTGAAGATATCAAGTGACCCAGACTCTCTGATATCGAGTTGTAAGTTGTTCCAAAGGAGAATACTAGATGGAAGAAAGGAGTCTCCATAATGTTTAGTTGTAAATTTAACCTGTCTAATGTTGAGCCTGTTTTGCAGGCTAATATTAGAGGTAAGTCCGATATTGCGAGGTACTAGGTCTGAAAGGTAATTAGGGGGTCATTTTATGGATCATCTTATAAAAGAGGACCAGTTTGTAATATTTGCGTCTAGTGGAAAGACTTTGCCAACCTAGTTCAGTTAGAAGCAAATGACGGGGGGGGGGGGGTGTTTCAAGGCACAGGTACAGATACGGGCTGCTTCATACTGAACGGCTTCAAGTGATGCTGATAAACCTTCTGTGCAATTGTCAAAGAGGACACATCCGTATTCGAGTATGGGACGGATCATGGTAATGCATATATGGGTGAGGGTGCTGCGAGACGCCTTAACAGGGCCAAACGTTGACTGGATTATGATGTGTGTGACATGGGAGTACCAGGAAAGCTTTTCAGAGAGTGTAATGCCAAGGTGTGTGTGTTCATTTGCCTCAGGTATGGGTGTATTTCCCAGGATAAGGGGTGGGTGAGTGGGTTTGTTAATTTTAGAAGAGAAGAGAACAGCTATTGAATTGATCACGTTGAAGGTGAGGCACCAATTTTTGCCCCAGGAGTAGATCATATGAAGGTCCCTGTTAAGTCTTTCAGCAGAAATAGTAGGATTATGTACGATTTCCAATACACTGGTGTTATCAGCGAAAAGCTTGATTTCACAGGCTATGTCATCAGTAATGTCATTGATATAAACCAGGAACAATAGAGGTCCTAGTATGGAGCCTTGTGGTACGCCAGCTTCCACTGCCAGCCAAGTGGAAGTTTGACCGCAAAGAGTTGTGCGTAGGAAGCAGTTTGACAGACAACTATTAAGGAAGTCCACGATAGGGTTTGTGAAGCCAAGTTGTTTCAATTTGAATAGGAAACCCTCATGCCAGACACGGTCAAACGCCTTAGATATATCAAGAAATACCTTGGTATTTCTTGATATATCTAAGGCTTTTGACCGTGTCAAAGATGCAGGATTTTAATTTATGCAAATTAGGTGAATATTCCAAATTTAAATCTTGAATAGCTTCAAAACTATTTTTGATAGAGGTGCCATACCAACTTCAATTTATGGGTTTGTAATATAGCTACATCCAATGAACAATTTTAATGTATGCAAATAAGATGAATACATTAAAATTTAAATCTAGAATAACTTCAAAACTATTATACAAAGAGGTGTCATTCTAACTTCACCTTGTGGGAATGTCACATAGCCCCATTCAATGAAGCAGAAACCAAAGTTGTAGGGTTTTAATTTATGCAAATTAGGCAATAAACAGAATGAAAATGTTGAATAGCTTCAAAACTATTATAGATACATGTAGTAGTGTCACTCAAACATCACTTTATAAGTTTAGGACATGGCCACATCCAATGAACCAAAAACCAAAGTTGTAGCATTTTAATTGAAGCACATTAGGCTACCACACAAAATTTAGATTATGTTAAACAATGGCAAAGTGTATCATGTTCAAACTGTGTCTCATTTTGCAGGTACACAGACAGATTTGCTGTGAAGCAAAATCTTCTTTTCTATTTTTGTAATTGTAATTTTTTTTTCTTTTTTTTTTTGCATGAGGAGTTAATTTAGGCTTCGCCTACTCCCTGCTATTGAAAATAAAAACATGAACACAACGAATTCAAAGATTCATTAACAGAAGAATTTTTTTTAACCCAGTGAAAAAAAACCTGGGAAGGTTTGAGTCATTCCATTCATGCCGTTCATGGGAATGTTTTGCCCGCATCACGTTGGCGTTGGCTTTGTACTAGAACCGCGACTGTGTCACGGTGGTATGGGTTGGTATGTATTCTTCTGGCGTGATGGTCCTCTCTATTAAAGCATGCTCATCCTCATCAGAAAGAGGGCAAGAAAAAAAACAAACAAACAAAAACAAAAAAAACAAAACAAAACAAAACCAAAAAAAACAAACAAACAAAACAACATGGATAGTCCCCTTGACTATCCATGGATAAAATTTACAGTACCATCATCATTACACTTTCTGTCAGTATCAATTTAACTTTTCTCGTCATGCCAATGTACTGTTGTAGCCCTGCACAACAGCCTGGCTGGCATATATTGTTTGTGTTTGTGATGTCAGCAGCTGTTTCGCACCAGTGACCACAATCTTCGCTTTGGGTTTGCCAAGTCGGCTCCCTTTAATGTATCAAAAATATCATTTAGAATTAACATTTTGGAGAAATTTCACCAGATAACATTTCAAAGACATCTTAACTCAAACTTTGTCGAAAATGAGACTCCGCCAATCAATACTAATAGGGCCTGCTTCAGTCACCACGGCTCAAAGACAGAGAGGTCGGCACGGGAGTGGGAGTGGCAGTCTTTGTAACCTGTTTTAACGTTAAAACTTGCATTACGTCTGCAAACATTTTGCGAAAGGTGTATATCAATTTTCAAAAATTATCCAGGATTTGTTCATAAAGCCTCCAATACAATCAACATACCGGGCAATCTGATGAGAACAATAACTATCATAGCCTATTAAATAGAACTTCGTCTTCATTTGTTTTGAATATGAGCTAGTCAGTCCAGACCATGAATTTGATACTTAATCGTAGCCAGAAATGACCAGATTGCAGTGCCTTATAGGCACATACTTATTGTTTGATGGGCCCCATTGCCAAATAATGAAGAATAAAATTAAATCCGCATTGGGTCTACATGTACTAGTACTCTTCTTTCTGTGTCACTTGTGGAGGAGTATGAAGCTATGCGTATAAACCAGCAATATATAGGCTGATTACGATGCAATCTTTGAACCAAACCAGTCTTCATAAACCTTCATGTCACCAAATTGTCCCATTTGGTGTTAATTTTCGAAATTTTCTGGGCCCGCAACCCCTTTGCTTCAAACTTTTTCGTTTCGCTTAGTTTTTTTTTTCCATAGGAAATCCACTTCGGTATTCGCTTTTTATAACTTAAACGCTTCTCCTCCTACATCAGTTATTAGTCTCTTGTTTCGCTTCGTACACCTTTTAGAACGACGTCTTTGGATTTTACACCTTTTGAAATCACGATATCGCACTTCGTTTTTTTTTACCCACGTTGATGCATTTGAAACGCATCCAATCGCGATTTCTTTGTCTAAGTAGCCGTTTTATTATTTTTCTTAATTTGCAAGTGACCCATGGATTCTGTTTTGGTCTAATAAAAAAAGTCATTGGGAGGGATTTAGGCCTATCCCTAAATCTGTAAAAAGAGGAGTCCAATAGAACACTATGTCATTCCATGGAGGAATAAACTAGTTTATTCCTCCATGGTCATTCATATCATCAAAACTTTCAAACGCTGCATCAAATGGGCAGCCTCAACTAAGTCATCAAAATTTGCTCGTTTATAGTCCGAAATCTTTCGTTTCAAAGGTCGATCTACAAGATGGGAGATAGATAGAGTGCATTAGACAACTGAATATAGGAAGTGGGTACAGGTGGCAAAATGTCCCAATTTAGAATAGGCCTATGCCCACAGGAGTCATGTTATCATCAAATCTAGGAGACTTTCAGTCACATCGTTTGTATGTGCGGGACCACTGTTATTAATTGAAATAGATTATTTTGTGAGCCAAGATTTACGATACGCAGTCCTAGTTCGCTGTTCGAGTGATCTGACTCCCAGGACTGACACCGATCATTGAAGTCGACAGTAAGAATTAGCGTTTCAAGATTGCATTCAAGTGCGCTTGTGACGGAATGATCGAAGTCACTAATTTATGAGTCGTTCCTCACCTGACTGGCCAGGTGGGCGTAAGTAGGCCTACACCTCCAATATGACATTGACAAGACAAGATAAAAATCTTTATTTCAAGTCGTCAGCACATGTCTACTGATATATATAACAGTCTTTGAAATAAAGTACAGTAAACACACTGATGTATATAGGGCCTAAAACAATAAAACCTTTGCGTCAAGGCACTAGCTAGTTTTCGCCACAGGTACAGTGAAACAATGGGATAGTAGTACACAATGACTCACACCATGAAAATATGCACAATATTGATCAAGGGCATAGTAGGACAGGTAATAAATAAATAAATAAATAAATAAATAAATAAATAAATAAATAAATAAATAAAATATATATATATATATATATATATATATATATATATATATATATATATATATATATATATATATATATATATATATATATATATATATATATATATATCCAGTAGAAGTTAAACTCTCAGAGCTGGCAACACTAGAAAGTTTGAATCCTGGACAAGGTGAGCGTAAGCGTCTCTAGGGCCCGCTGGGTCGGGGGCATGCTTCCCCGTTTTGTTTGTCTGTTTGTTTGTTTATTTATTTTCAATTGAACAAACACAATGGTGTAGTATAAACACACACACACACACACACACACACACACACACACACACACACACCAAAAAAAAAAAAAAAAGCAAAAACTTGTAATGCATCCAGCATTATGTAATAAGAAGGGAGCTAAAAAGAATGGGGTACTGTTATGGAAAATAGGTTTGGCTTACAAGTGTTCGTGTTGACCTGGTTCCGTTTTGACTTGTGGACTTTTGACCTGGTTACGTCTTGACTCGGGTATATTTTGATCTGGGTACATTTTGATGTGTCAAAACGTATCTGGGTACGTTTTCCCTTGGGTACGTTTTGACCTGGGTACGTGTTGACTTGGGTATGTGTTGACTCGGGTTCGTTTTCACTAAGTTACGTGTTGACGTGGGTACGTTTTGACCAGGAGTCACAAGCTCTCACCTTTCACCAGTTACCTTCATTATCCCAACAAAACATCGAGACAGAAAATCCTCCAGTTCCATGACTGGGAATCTTTGGCATGCTTTTGTGGTCGTCCTTTAATAGATTTCAACATTGTTTGTTTTGTTTGTTTTAAACATATCTTATTCCATAAAGAAAAACAATTGGGGAGAAGGGCCAGACCCTATGTTAACCCCTCTTGCAGAAGAAAGATAATTGCACAGGACAGACGGAACATCATTAGGCCTAGTGCAATGCTCTCATTAAATGGTGTTCAGGAGTTATAAATAGTGAATATGAATAAAAAATATAGAGCATTGCACTAAGCTAACAGATTAAAGTAGGACATAGCACACGAAGCGGGACAGACAGCGGGGCTTTAACAGTATAGTATATAATATCCTGTGTGGTAAACAAATCATATAAATTCATGGTTACAAAGTTAAATATAAAATATTCAAATGATGTGATGGAACAGGACTGAAAACGCCTAGTTTTTGTGATGTAGTCGGGGACAGCCAAAAATATTTTCTCGTTCTTCTCGAAACTGCAGCCTGAAGCACCATATAATATTGTTTCAAGACTGAAGGGGGCATAAGTTGTTACAATTCTGTGGAGATCATCTCTGAGAATAACATGGAAGGGACAAACAAAAAAGTAATGTCAAACGTTTTCAGCACCTTGCCCACATCGACACTCAGGAGTATCAGAAACACCCATCTCAAATAGATGAGCATTCAGTTGGATGCAGCCCATGCGTAAACTTGCATGGATGACTGCTGGAAATCCTCTGCCCACATACTGTTATTCCATGTATTTGACTGGTTGATAGGAACACTGGTACTAATTATATTTTGAACTGAGACAACGAGTTTGAATTCCGTACCTCGGAGGGCAATGGGTTCCAAAGTCTAGTAGTTGCAGGGAAGAAGGAGTTATCAAATAGTTCTGTTCTCGCTCTAAAGTGTGGCAGATATGGGGGTTGTCTCGTATCATATCTTCTATTGACGTTTGGATCAGCCGGAACAGTGTTACTAAGATATTCAGGAACTAAATTATTATCAATTTTGTACATACATATTAACTTGCTTATTTCTCTACGCTTTTTCAATGTTACAAAAAGTTTCCTCATACAGTTTAGCATTTGGTGTGGTGCGCATGGCACCAGAAATGGCACAGACAGCAGCCAACTGAATACGTTACGAGTTTAATGCACAAGCCTGAGTACAGCCATCCCAGACAACAGAACCATATTCCATTAAAGGTCGAATAAATGATGTATAGGTAATTTCCAGCGTTTTTGTATCAAGGGTATACTATAGTGTTTTCAACATATTGAGCTGTTCAGTGGCTTTGATGATCATATTATTGATTTGTTAGTTCCAGCTAAGGTCAGATCGGTATACAAACCCTAGTGCTGGTCAATATTTTTCAGCTGGTGGTCTTGACATACTAAAAAAAGATGATTTACTGGGTTACTTTTTCGAGATACATGTACTAACATAACATATGTGTTCAGAGCATCAAAAATTACCAACCAATAAGAAGACCAAGATTCAATAGAAGAAAGATCATTGTTTATCACGGCTGCCGGTAAATTTGGATTATCAACAGTGAGAAACAAGGAAGTGTCCCCTGCAAACAGTTTTACCTTTGACTGGACAATATCCACAATATTGTTCATGAAAATCAAAAATAAAAGACGACCTAGTAAAGAGCACTCTGGGGCACCAGCATCTATGGTGCCCCAATCAGATGCCTGGCCATTAAGTGCGACGCACTGTTCGCGATTAAACAAATAATTTTAAACCAATTGAGTAGAGAACCCGATATGCCATTGCATTTCAATTTGTGCAATAAACCATTGTGCCAAACACGATCGAATGCTTTGTTTATATCAAGAAAAACAATTCGTACTTCTTTCTGCAGATCAATTGCAAGGCAGAGTTCATGATACAGGGAAAGAAGCCGATTGACTCTCGGGTCGCCAGCTAAAGAACCGGACAGGTTAGCAAACAAAATTAAATTATCCCTAAAGAAATTAAAGACATGTTTAAAAATGACTTTCTCGAGTACTTTACCCGCACTACTTAAAAAGACGATAATTGTTACATAAAGTAGGGTCACCCTTTTTGTATAAAGGGGTAACATGTGCTTGCTTCCAGAAGCTGGGTAAAGCTTGAAGGTCTAAAGAAAGATTGAATAATTTAGTAAGTGATACACAAATAGATGGCGCTCCTTCTTTTCAGAGCGCTGATTTTATCCCGACAGGTGGACTTTGTGACATCTAAACTTTTTAAAATATCAAGAACTTTGTTTTGTTTGATTTGAATGACTCAGGAATATTGCAAAGTGAAATAGAAAATGGACATAGAATGGGAGTACAAAGTCCTGTAACATCTGCTGCCAGTTTGGCAACAGTAGTACTACCATTCTATGTCCGTTTTCTATTTCACTTTCTGGGAAAATGTCAGGTATAGATACATTACCAGCATTTCATCACACGAGGAATCGAGCAGTAATGAGACCATTACGTGGTAATATCACAGTAAAAAATCAGTCCAAGTCTAAAAGCGTTCAAAACTTGACAAGTCGATCAACATGAACATCGCCAGACACAACAACAAAACTTCAATAGTCATCAAGCAATACTTTATTCATAGAACATCTAAAGAGGATAAGATGTTATATTGACAATGCAGAAGCAATGAATGTCATAGAAAGTAGAAATGAATGCAGTTTTCAACAATGTTTGAGAACTATCCATGATCAAAAACTGTCAGTCATAAAACAAACCAGGCCAAAATCCAGAAGTTCGAGGCAGACATGCCAACAACGTTATATTTTTATACATCAGTCAATGAATACGAAATGCAGTAAGAAGGAAATCACCTCTCTCCTAATTTGAAGCAGGTACCAACAAACGTTAGTAGTAGTGTAAATCGATTTGATGCTAATAACCGTCAACTAAGAAATATCTTGCCTTATGCACGCATTGCATCAAATATAAGTTACAATTGTTAGGTTTACTTATTTATTACATTATCATTTAGATCGCATTCCAAATCCACTGGATATGCATATAATACATTTTTATATTTACACAGAAACTTCAGAAACGATCATTTTAATTTTATTTTCGACTATCCCTGTTCCACAAGTTTTGAAAAAGCAGTAAATGATAGGAGTCAAAGGTACTATCCATATAAGGGTAATTTACTATGTTAAATTCAAACACATCATGTTTGTCATATAATGATAACTTCAATTCACAATAATCATTATACATCATCATGTGTAGAAATGAACATTTCATGACATTTTCTGCAGTTTCCTTTAATTTCCAACGTCAGGGTGTATTTAAAACATATTCTCGAGAATATATTTTACAAATGTATTGAATCATAAAAAAGAGGAAGGTACCGACCTTAATAATCCTACCGAAGTTGGACCTGTCGACAACTGTGTGCACAGTTTACTGAAGAGTGTGGAAGTGAAACTGAACAGTTGCAGCATCAGTCCTCCAGCTACACCAACCAACAATATTTTTTAAAAATTACTTTCACAAAAGTCAATGCCACCCTTCCCCTCCAAAAAAAAAACAAAAACCCCCACCCACCCCCAAAAAAACAGAAAACAAAAAACAAAAAACCAAAAACAAAAAAACGAAAAACCAAAAAACCAAAAAAACCAAAAACAAAAACAAAAACAAAAACAAAAACAAAAAACAAAAAACAAACCAAAAAACAAAAAACAAAATAAGACAAACAAACCCCAAAAAACCCCCAGCCCCCCCCCCCCAAAAAAACCAAAAAAGACAAAAAACAAAAAAAAAAAAAACAAAAAAAAACAAACAAACAAAAAAAAAACAAAAACAAAAACAAAAACAAAAAACACACACACAACCCCCCCCCCCCCAGTGATCCACAGTCCATGATCTAGGCTCTGGACAATGCTGGGCATATAGATGAATAAAAGCTAAGCACTACTGCTACTCCTGCTTTAGCCAAGGTACACGTATCCAAGCTGGTATAACTTATGCTACCTTTGAGCATTCCCATATTCAATCAAGACAAACTGCTGTTGGACACCATTGGTGCCAGAATTAAACTTTGAAGGTCAACACCACCATTCTACTTCATGTAATCATCCCTGGGCCTGTTCAGGACACACATTCATAAAGCCATTCTTTATAAATAGAAAGCAAGAGAGGAAGCTGGATTGGACATGCAAGGGTCTTGGAAACTAGCATGGTCAGTATCCTATCAGGAAGTGTGTTATACAAATGCATGTGTTCATTACTATCATCACTTTAGTACACATGCCAAATCTGGCAAAAGACGGAATTCCGAGGGGAATTTTGTGTTTTATTGATAATGGTCTCTGCGCAAGAATCCTTTCCATTTCAGGCATCACAATTTACCAAACTTGTTGCTTAAAGTGGGTGGAGACACGCTGGAACCATATAGACCCAACTTTGCAAGACAAATATACACTAGAAAATTCGTAAGTCTGTACCCAGGCATTGCATCAAAAAGCTCAAGGAGGACCTTGGCAAATATAGCACACCAAAGACATTCGTTAAGGGTTCGACCCTCTTTGCCTTTGATTTGACACCGGATCTCTGCTGCAGATTGGTTCACTTTTAACTGGCGAGGTGAGGAAGACCAGGAGGGATCTGGATGTGGTATTCACTAATGCCTTAAAGCAGCAGTGTGGGTACATCATCTATGCAGAATATCATAATGTGGTAGAGGTTGACAAAGCAAGGAATATCATCACAGACTTCGTACATAGACACCAGCCCAAACCACTACATATCTCTTTGGCAGGCAGGAACTGGCGAAAAGATCGATATGCTGATGTGTATGCCAGTGACGAGCTTCCCAGATCTCCAGGATATGGGGAGGATTATGTTACTAATACACCATCAATGGTGAAAGGAAAAAATGGGTGGCAGTATATGTGCCCCAAAGGTATAACTGTGGGAGTGTAAAAAATGACCCTCTCAGAACATGCAGAATGGCATCTTTTGTAGAAATCATAAGAAAGTGTGTGGCCACATGACTGTGTTTAGAATGAAGACAGAGTTCAAAGCTTGTATAACAACATGGGCAGCACCACATTTTTAATTTGTCTCAGCAATGCAGTGGTATATACATAGAAGACATTATCAGCGAATTGCCGTATCCAGAAAATGCCGAATTGAGTGATGAATTGATGAACCAATACATAGAAGTTTCAGCAGGTTATTAAATATCTCCATACTTAAATGTAATATATGACAATAAAAAGCAAATTGCAACTGTATACAGCTTAATGGACAACACTTTTTGGTATGATCATTAACCAAACGTATGTATTCTCGTTTCAAAACAGATCACGCTACACAGTACTGCCCACACATAAGTTCAGCCCCCTCCCGTGCTATCATTATTTTAAGCATGCTCAAATGTGCTGGCATAAAATCTGGTGCATGCGGGAAAAAAGCTCATTCCCAAATGCTCACGTCAACAACTAAATATGCCAGAAGCATCTGTCTACTCGCCGATAGCACAATTCTTTTGGTGACACACATTATGGTTGGTCACAAAGTGCGCACAGTGCATGGTGGACAAGGCGATGAGCATAATGTGTTTGGCTATAAACATAATGCGCCTAGCCATTTGCCATATATGTTTTGTCGGTGGAACACCAAGTGGCATTGGTGTGCACTTTCTTGCCTGTCTCTACTAGCATGCACACATGTGCTAGCATGGGTTTTTTGGCATGCGAGCACACATTTTAAAAATGGCAGCATAAAGGGAACTTATGTGTTAGCTGTACTATAGTACCCAGCGTAAGAATATGTGTTTTGCTCGTGGAATCTCAGTTTTACCGGGCAGTAGTGAAGAATATACCATTCAAGGAACCATGGCTGAAGTATGGCAGATGTACTTTTTAAGAAAAAAAAAAAAAAATTTAAACTTGTCGTGATTGTGAATGACATTCAATATTGTGTGCTCCTACACTCCTTGACACAGATTATCTGTCAACATAAAACAATTACAAAATTCATGAACTTTCATATCGCCTGGAGAGATGTACCCATTTTGCAAATCAAAATAAATAATACAAACATAGAATATTTGAAGGCTCTAATTGTTTTTGTATATCTTGATTGAAAAGCATTTCAACTCAGATTCCCATATCGATAAAATATCTTCAAAATTATCGAAGACAGTTGGAATCATGAACTGATGCAAGGAATCTTCCTGAATATATTCCTTAAACAATCTACCATTCCTTGTTTCTCCCGCATTTGAATTACTGCATATAACATGTAACCTGGGTCACAAATGAACCAGGATTCATCATCTACAAAAGAGAAAACAATTTGAAACTATTAATCTATTACAAAGAAGTAGCACAGACCGTCATCAACAGGAAAATTTTATTTTATGCATGTGAACAACCAACTTACTTTAAAACATGCCCGTCCGTCATGCCTCTTTGTTTCACAAAATTAGCACATGAAATCAAAGACTTGCAAAGAAACTTGCAAAGAAAAAACAAAAATGGCCAGCACTATGACTTTTGGCGATCAAAAAATTACATACTTTAATATTTTTGGTAAAGGGATATGTATTAGCTAAGCAGGTTTTTCCAACTATACAAAAACTTTGCTTGTTGGAAAATACTTTGTCTTATGCACCCTACGTCTTATATCCATGAACATACTGTTTATTGTAAGTTCAAAACAGCTGATCTTTGTCAATATAAAACAATCAATTCATAATATTTTACGCTGTAATTTGCAATTTTTCAGATGATGAGGATTTTAGACATTCTGTGAAGTACGGGAGTGAGGCTGCAATAAGACATGTAAGTGGGAAAATGCTTTGATTATATTACCAATTTCGTTATCTAATTTCACACGATATCCTTACACACATGCACTGAAAAAATAACAAAAGTAAAATAGGGGAATAAAAAGTACATAGTTATAAGAGGAAAGCTAAGATTCACACACACACACACACACACACACACACACACACACAAAGGAAGTCTCAATCCTTATGTTATGTATGCAGTTAATCTTTCATGGGTACAAATGATTCAATTAGTTGAAGACAACTAGTCCGACAAATCTACCAGTAGAAGTTTCGTTTCAAAAGACTGAGATAGTGGCAAACATGTTATGTATCCATGTTATTATTTTTGCAATTAGTTTAGAACCACAGAAAGTATGCAAAAATGGATTTACAGATGCGTTAATTGGAAGAACAAACACAGCTAGCCATCCAGCCACTTCAGGAGGAACACGAATATTGTTTCCAGAGAGTATAATCACAATTAAAATGGGAAGAAAGCAAAGTAGATTTGTTGTGATAAGTAGCAGCACCCATAATGGCAGTTTCCTGCCAGAATGTTTACGACCTGCAGTCCTGCGAGAAATCTGTATTTTCACCAGAATTGATATGTAGGCCGTCAAGATGACAATAAACGAAAAGAAATTTAATGAAATAAACCATCCTTGAATAGGGGTCCAATATTGGTCTTGTGCAAACAGATCTAATAACAAACAAATGCCATCTTTCAGTGCCACATTTTCATTAAGCCCAAAGAGTCCCGGGAGTGAAGCCACACCAAATATTGCAGAAAAAGTAGAGAAAGATATAATCAAAGCCATACATTTAGAAGCATTTAATGGGTTAAGTGTAAAGATAAAGACGACAGAAATGAGACGTTCAGCAGACATAAGTACTATAACAAACAATGACACCAGTGCAGATAACATTGCAAACACAGAAGCACTTTTGCACCATACACCAGAACGCCACATATCATCAAACCAAACATAATTGTCTCCATAGGTTGTATCTGCTACAACAAGAAACAGTAAATATATTCCCATAAAAAAATCTGCACACGCAAGAAAAAATTGGAAGAGACAGTTAACAGATGAAAATAGCACAGATTTCTTGGTTATTATTACTATCAAATTGCTTACTATGCAAATACCTGTAATAAACCAAGATACCGCTGACAAAAATGTGAAAGGTAAAAGCCCCTGGCAGGATGAAAATTGATTGTCACCCGGTAGACATTCCATGGCATTTTTTATAAAACAACAAAATCTCCAATGATCACTTTCAAAGCGTGCAAGTGATGGTAAATTTTCGATGAATTCTTTAGTAAGAAATTGTAACTTGTTTTTTCTAAGGTCAAGCACTGCAATGTACTGCAATCCTCCAAAAACACCCAATTCCAACCTATTTAGATTATTATCTGAAACATTAATACTTGAAACAGTGAGACCACAAAATGCCCCAAAAGCAATATAGGAGATGCCCATTTGATAAAGATCAAGGGATTTAATATAACCAATTCCCTTAAATGCATACATACATATTCTCTGTAAATGGTTACTCCTCAGGTTTAGACTTTGCAAACTTTTAAGACCTGTGAATGTTGACGAGTGGATTGACGTTATGTAATTGTGACTCAAGTCCAACTTGAATAAAGCGTGACACTTGGCAAAAGTCTCAGAACCTATCGCGCTAATCATGTTACCTGACATATCTGCAACAAGTAGGTATATGAATTGAAACATTGCCCTCTTGTCAATATGAATAAGTGAATTCCCTCGAAATATTAAAATCTTCAAAGGCCTCGGAAGTGGAGGCAAAATAGTCAGATTTTGATGCATACATCTTGTGTCATACCCAATACAAACACAATGTATACTGCAGTTGTAGGCATAACATAGTTCTTCATCATCCTTCGAGTGACTGCAGTGATATTTCCCGTCACATATCTCTGATGGGTCCAGACAATTTCTTTGACCAGAACATCGGAATGAAAATGGGCAACTCATATTTGCGCATGATTCCTCGTCAATACCTCCTTCACAGTCCCAGTCTCCATCGCAGAGTCTTCTTATTGGTATGCAATAACCTTTAGGACACTTGTACATCCTAGAACACTGGAAATATCTACAATCCTGAAGATGCCTTCCATTTTCACAGTACATTAATTCTCCATGTAAGTTTCTGTCATACACACATTTATATATACGATGATACCATTGGGGTTGAAGTGTTTTGCAAGGAACCCATTGTTCAGTTTTGCGTTTGACGTGGCTAGTCAGATTTCCTTTAATTTTGAAGGCATTTACATTTGTTGCATCAAACGCATATATTCCTCTTTCACTTTGCACTCGAACTGAATCAGCAAAATGAAAACACTGCAACTCATCTTCACCATATATACAGTTATTAACATTATTACAAACTAAAGTATATGGTATACATCCACCAGTTTGACACTGAAACAAATCATCATTACAGCTGCAGTGTACAGGATGACAGAGTGTGGAACAAAATTCCCCATCCCTCTCCCTTGAACGGTTCGTGAGACACATTGAAGGACAATTTAATTCATCATTACCTTCATGACAATGTTTAATACCATCACAAACATAATATTGTAGTATACACTCATGATTTACGCATAAAAACTGGCCATATAGACATTTAGTCATTGCGATGTTTAATGGTTTCTCACAAAGTACAGCCTTGGCTAAATTATGTGAACTGCAAAGCACATACGATAGACTGAATTGGTATTTGATATGCTGGTAACTGAATATCTGATTAAAACGCTTGCAGGGTCTATAACATGGAGAAATAATTCCTTTCTTTTCCATGACAAATATGCTGGGCACAACGAGAACACAATTCTTTGATGTATTATTCTTTTGATGTGTGTTAATCCAAAATGGCAGATCAGAATCAAAATATTTCAATAGGTTCTGTAGATTTATAAATAACAATGCACCATATGATTCGTTTCCTAAATGTGTTCCCCAGTCAAATAATTTGCGTGGGTAGTGGTGGGTTTTCCAGACGTGCCACATTTCAGAAAATTTTGCAGCAGATGCAAGAGTCATCCAGTTAATCCTGCTAATATAACTGTAAAAAAATGAGCATATTGCTGACCCACGTTTTATATCAAACTTTCCATCTTTATTGACATACAAAAATAGGCATTTGCTTGTTGTTTTGAACCAATCCCTTTCACATTTAGGTTGAAGGTTGAGACCTATTGTCTTGTTTGCTTTTTCCTTTAAGAAACCAATCTCTCGAGATTTACAAATAAAGGTGGAGTCCTTAATTTTTACATGACATGGCAAAGTAATCCAATTAGATGCCCCCAAGATAGTTAGCAATAAAATAGCGCCACACTGACCAGCTTTCAGCTCAAAGGGATAAACCCTTTGCATAGCTTCTGCTACAGATGAACTAGAAAATCGTCTGATGTAATAACCACTAACTGGTGTAATAATTATATTGGATAGTCTACATTTAATATACCAGTCTGTGAATGAAACTGGGGATTTGGTTACCCATTGCACTTTCTTATTCTAAAAATGTTAAAAAAATCATGTCAGAATTTTTTCAAAACCAAACAAATTTTATTATTGATCCACCAATAAGCTGTTGATCGCCAAATGAGCTTTATTTATTAGGTCGCTTTTTTGTAGTGTTATCTGCACACTCTCCTTTTTCTTTCTTTCTCTTTCCCATTTTCTCTCTAATTGCTACTTGTGTTTGATTTATATATTTAAATGTTCGTTTTTCATATTTTTTTATATTTAAATTTGCTTACCTATCCAAATAATAATATTTTCTATCTTTCTTAATAGTTAGCATTTCTGAAACAGCAACCATTACACATGGCTGTGATATCTATGAATCCAGGGAATCAGAGATGGAAACCCCCTTGCAATTGTTTGACGTCCTTACGATGTATGCTTACTGTCTTCTTTTTGTCTCAGCACAGCTGACTAAAAACTCAGGAAAACAACAACAAAAAAAACCAAAAACCAAAACCAAAAACCAAAAACAAAAACAAAAACAAACAAAAAACAAAAACAAAATAAAAAACCAAAACCAAACAAACAAACAAACAAACAAACAAACAAACAAACAAACAAACAAACAAACAAACAAAAACAAAAACAAAAACAAAAACACAAAAAAAACAAAAAAACCCAAACAAACCCCCACACACAAACACAAAAAAAGAAGAAGAAAGAAAGAAATGACAGGTCTACCAAGTCTCTTTTTTTATTTTTGGTCCAAGTAATAAATTTTGGGTTTAAGTGTCTAGGCCTCTATATATATATATATATATATATATATATATATATATATATATATATATATTTTTTGGTTAATGAAGAAAATATGTCAATGGTTTATAGGACCCGTTTAAAACAACCAGTTACTTTTTATGGGTGAATGCTTGTCTCGTCAGGAACGAAATATTTCATTTTACTTTGCTAGCTGAATATTAAATAGTACAGAATCACATGATCCATATTCATTCATTCCAAACCCAACAATGACAGCAAAGAGATTTCAGACTTGCCAAAGCATCAACATATCTTTTCCAATACCAATGCCAAGAAACAAATTTCACTCCTGACTTGAGACAGGCAGTCACCCATAAAAGGCAACTGGTGGTTTTAAACTGGTCCTCTCAACCTTAGAAATATTCATCATTAACTGCAGACCCTAGTTCTTTTTCCAAAATGTATAGGCCTAACCACCCAAAACACAAATTTCATTTATTCTGCCAAAAATAAAAAGAGACCTGTTAGGCCTATCACCTTTTATTCTCCCGACTTGTCAGTCACTAAGTTTAAAGTAAAAGAGTAAAGTAGGCCTACATCGTTTTTATGATATTTATGAATCTGGAACATTATAAACACACCCTACCTCCATATAACTATGAGTCGGAGAACAAAGCCCACAGCACAACATAGCCAATGGAGTAATTTTCAAATAGTACAGAATCACATGATCCATAATCATTCATTCCAAACCCAACAATGACAGCAAAGAGATTTCAGACTTGCCAAAGCATTAACATATCTTTTCCAATACCAATGCGAAGAAACAAATTTCACTCCTGACTTGAGACAGGCAGTCACCCATAAAAGGCAACTGGTGGTTTTAAACCGGTCCTCTCAACCTTAGAAATATTCATCATTAACTGCAGACCCTAGTTCTTTTTCCAAAATGTATAGGCCTAACCACCCAAAACACAAATTTCATTTCTTCTGCCAAAAATAAAAGGAGACCTGTTAGGCCTATCACCTTTTATTCTCCCGACTTGTCAGTCACTAAGTTTAAAGTAAAAGAGTAAAGTAGGCCTACATCGTTTTTTTTGTATTGTTTTTCTTGAATCTCTGCGTTTTCCCATATTTGACTTTCCACCCATTGTTGGGTTGGAATGTATGAATGTGGGTAATGTTTTTCTGAACTATCTAGTTATGTACAGGTTGGTCATGCTTACTTCCACCAGAACAATAGAACCTGCCTTTGATCTTAGGTTTGAAACAGCACATGTACATGCCTTCATGTCTTGCTGCCACACAGGTTTTTTTATTAATTGGTTGAGGCAATATGGTTGCTGGGGGTCCAATAACATGGCAGTATATTGTCATAATGCAATGTCATGCCCGGAACTCACAGCACACTCATAATTAACTTTTTTTGTCAGCAAATGGCAAGGTAGACTACAAACAAGTAGAATATGGCACACATCACAGCGCAATTCTGGAGCAAGGATCAAGGACACAAGGAAACAGATCAGAGTAAAGAATGCTCCATCTAGCAGGTTTGTCACTCGTGGCAATGCCAATTCCATAAAAGTAGAGGCCCAGGATATATCATGGTTGTAATTGGGCAACTTTCACAACAGAAACTGAGTGATGTGGTCAATACCAAACAAAAAGGCTATGATTGAGTGCCATCCAGGCATAAAAAAGTGTACATACTGTAGCTTTAAGAGTGTGAACATACGGTACATGACCATCATTTCAATATGATACGCTTGTTTTCATAATTGATTATTTCCAGTAGACACTATAAAAGACCATACTATACTGCTGATGAAAAAAAGACGACATTGGTTAAACACAGGCCGCTTTAAATATGCCTTTATATGGAAAATATGGGTTTGGCATGGAATATTATGTAACATCAACAGGATAGCTTAGGGTATGCTTGAGCAGTAACACATGCAAAAAATGTCATGACAACAAGACAACAACCAGATAGTGTGTCTGGTATTGGGGTGCCTGTGGGATTTGTAAGCGTGCCATAGCACTACTGGGGTCCTTGTGAATCCACAATGCCATGGCGTACAGGTAGCTCTCAACTGTCTGAATTTGACAGGCCAGAGTCATTGGGATGTTGAAGGCTGGTCTTTCCTACTGTGAGGTTGCCAGGATAATAGGACACTCCAGGCTATCGGTAAAAAGATGGTGGGACTGGTGACAGAAAACTAAAGAATGCAAGTGGAAGGCTAGATCGGTGCAACCAAGACTGTCACATGGGACAGATGACCAATACTTGATCCAGTATGTGAAGAACCACAGTTTTCTTTCCACTGAAAGGTATCATCAGCAGTGGCACCAGGCCTGCAACATCAAATGAAAAATACGATAAATTTATGTCGACCTGTATGGGATTCGAACCCACTACCTTTGGCACACTCGCCTAGCCAAATGTAGAGTCCAACATGCTGACCTCTAGGCCATCGGGACAACCCCAAAAAGGTTGACCAAGAACCCAGGGTGATGTTATAGCAGGTGTGGCTTATACATTGACACGGTAGGGCACTTCCACAGACCGATCACAAAGCATCACAGTCTACCATTAACAAGAGACTAGTGCCAGCTGAACTAAGGGCATACCATGCTGCCATTCACATCCCTCTCAGTCCTACTCACAAGAAATGATGGGTACATTGGTGTGAGGGAACATACAGCCTGGACCAGAAATCAATGGAACAGTGTGATGTCGTCAGATGAATCCCAATTCAGCTGGGATATTTATGATGGAAAAATAGGGGTTCGACAAATGGTTTCCGAGTAGTTTGTAGAAAGATGTATGGTTAACCACGACTGCTATGGAGGAGGCAGTGTCACGATGTGGAGGGCAATTACACCAAAAGGGAGAACAGCTCTCATCAGGGTGAATGGGACATTAACAGGCCAGCGCTACGTGGATTGGATCTAGCCCACAAGTGACGAATGGATCCAACAATATCCAGGGCTACTGTTTCAACAGGATCACGCACAGCGCCACATTGCCCGAGTCAGCATGCAGTATCTACAGCAACACAATATCTCATTGTTGCCATGGCTAGCGCATTCTCCTGAGCTGTCCCCCCTTGTGGGATGAATCAGAGATGTTTATGAAGAACCTGCAGCCACTCTGAAACGACTGGTACACAGGCTCACAGACCAGTGGAATCAAGTTCCCCAGGTTGAGATCACCAAGCTGACAAGCAGCATGCCAAGGCATATCAAAGCTTGCTCGAGCGTGATGGCCACACCTAATATTGATGCATGTAGCCTTCCAACACCAGCAATAACAATCAAAAAGGTCCTTTTAAGGACCACCATTTCCTCCCAAAAAAGATCTGAGAAGCAATGGTATAATAACGTCAACAAACTTCCCCCATAACAAGTGCATACTTTTGAACGGGGGGGGGGCATCTTTTTTTTCCCCCAGCAGTATAGTTTGACCCACCAGTTTGCTTTGTTCCCTCTCCCCCATCATGAAAGAGGTGTTGAAAATGTTTTTATCTTTAGTCAAATGATACAAACATGTATTTTTTTATATTCACTGAAAACAAGAGGTGAAAGTACTAATTTGCATCGAAGCAAATGACTAGTCTTTTATTATCCCATAATGAATACTAGCCATCATGGTGTATTATCTGTTGGGTACATAATACAAATTTCTCAAAGTGGTACAAAACCTTGGGTACCATTTGTATCTTGATAAGACTGAATTGAGGGATAGAAAACAGGTACCGCACTTTCTTTAATTTGCGAGCTGACACTTACAGCTTACAGCTATTGACACTTTGGTTTCCTCAGTCACAACTGAAAGCATTTTTTGATTGAACCGCTATCAACATTTTACAGCTTCTCTTGCGATTAAGCTATTATTGACTACCTTGTAACCTGCCAGACGTGTGACAGGTGCATATTTGAATATACAGATTCAAGTCGTTACGTCAGTCTCCATAATAAATTGTCAGACTTAGACTTTTTAACTGACTGAATACGATGTATGCATACTATTTTCCCGCCACAAAGCACGGGTTTAAAGCCAGATGGTCACAGGGTATGTGCGGGTCACATCACTGCCACAGACAGAGCCATATGCTCATTTTGCACAAAACTAGCAGGTTTTTTTTTTTTTTGAGAAATTTCAGCTCACAAATTCCAAACTGGTATTCAGCTGATACGGCCCGAGCCATTTATAAGAAAAAATTCCTTCTGCCTTCAACAAATATTCTTTATTTCCAAATACTTGGTAATATCCCGCTTGTCCCCACCAGTACAGACCTGTATCTCACCATATCTCGCTGAGAGAGACTAGGCAATCAAATATGCAGTTGTGGCGGGAAATTAATATGCATATCTCGTATTGAAACCTTTCAAGTCAGCATGTGTTCTTCAGCTGAGAATGATATTGCAACACTGAAAATCCCCAGGGCATTGAGCAAAAAACACAATATTGGATTCAAACGTCCTTAACTAATGATGTCGACAAATGAATAGTAACACCCTGAGCGTTAAGCTCACTCTTGATAATGAGGTAAATGTTCAAGACCTATAATCCTGTATATGGGCATGGTACATGAATAATCTATTTTAGGAAGCAGAACTGCAAAGGGTCAAGTACCGTTAATCACCAACTTAATCTTTGATATCTTATTGTATTATTTTTTGACGATGATTGCCTTTTAGTGGGTGTAATATTGTTCAAACTTCTACCACGTCAAGCTAAAGGACAGTCTGGAAAAAAATAAACAAAGAAAAGGCATTTATATCATACTTTACATGTTCAACATTTAGAAAGGTTTGTTCCAAAATGTTGTAGGCACCGAAGGTGCAAAGTGTCAACGAAAAGGGTTGTTGCGATAATTAATATCAATGGAATCCAGTACTCATGCAAGATTTCTTTATCTATTTATTTTTGTAAAGTTTGGGTTTTTGCCTCTGATTTGTGTGTCTAAAATATTAGTGAATTTCTCGAAAATCTGCTATCGCGTTTTCGTCTTATACAGGCAATCTTGATAAGTCGGTCTCCTCCACAATTTTCATCAGGAGTGTCTTCTGGTAGTCAATGATTTAGCCAGAAAAATTCAAACAAACAACGATATAAATTTCGGTCTCTTCAGTCAATTTAAACGGGATCAGTTAAAAGTTCAAGTAGGTCTATGATATATAATGCTGCCTGGGTACTAAAATATGTAACAGCTGGGTATTTATATAGACGAAATCATTGCCTGACAATGTTCTAGTCTGTTTTCCCTATTTTTTTTCAAACAGAAGGGTGACATCACCTAAAAACAGAATATAAGGGAGGGATCACAAGTCTTTAGAAATAAAAATACACAATAGTTTCCATGATGTGGCAAAAATGTCTCAATAGGAGAGGTCACAATTGGCAATTATCTGTGTATTCAGCTGAATACACAATCAATGCACAAAATTCTTCAGGGCTAAAGATATGTATTCCCATTGGATTGCATGTTAAATTAACCTCAAATTAAAAGACTACTTTTAAAGTTTTAAGAATAATATTTACGTTTCAGCTATGTACACAATTTTACCACACAAAATTGCCTGTTTCTGCAACGAGTGGTTTTAAAGTTATTAGGGCGTAAAGTACAATGAAAGGTAATAGGAATACACAACTCTAGCCCTAAATGACTGAAATGCCCTCTACAGGAGAGCAGTAGAAGGTTCTGTTCTTGCTCTCCCCCATTACCAACAGAACTCAGATTTTGCTTGAATAAAATCAAACATACTTTTGACATATCAAATCCCAGTCAAATGAGCCAGCACATATATTCTGGCAAAATTATTGCATCTGATTACAGAGAACAAACCCGTAACTATCTTAAATACTTACTTTGCTAATAAAGAATCCAATAAAAATGGCTGATGAACAATATAAATTGTAGAAGTAATTCCTGTCTCCTGCGAGGTACATTATATGCCTCTGAATAAATGCCAATTCAAAATGGTGCTCTGCTGTGAAAAGATAACTTTCATGTTGCAAACATTCACCTTGAGCGGTGTACCAACTATAAAATGCAATTTGTTTAAAATAATACAGCATATTTCGTGCCAAATACACAATTTCTTCGCCAGAGAGACTATTACGACCGTATGGATCATTAACACATTCTGATAAATCACAATATACGGGAAAATCCCACGGTTCCTGTTCTCTTTGATGGCGGATTATTTCAATGTTGAAAGGGCACTTTTTGTAAAATGCATTATATCTTAAAGATATAGTGTTTCCCAAGAAAAAATCTGGGTTGCAAAGCGGATCACATTTCCATTTAAAAAGATGAGCTGTAATATTATGCCAGGACCAAGTAATATTTGGAATACACCGCCGTGGATGTAAATAGTTAGTATTACATCCATATCTCTTGAGGAAGTTTTTTTGAATTTGTGGCGTATATCCACTTATATTCAACGAATAGCTCGATGAATACTTGCAGGATTTATTTACTGAAATCTCATAAATCCAATTTCGAATTTGTATGGGTATCGAACTCGCAAAATCTGAGTCATGGAAGTGCAACCTTAAATTATGTACCGACTTATCTATGTAAAAGGTGAAGCAATGTGTGTATTTGAAAGGTAAATTGTAGAATGAGCTGTTAGTCTTGAGTTGAACTTCCTTGCATTTATCTGGAGAGAAAACCCTGATTGTGAAGGAGGCACGTAATATTCTACAGTTAGTTCTGGTCCTAAGTTTAAATTTGCTTGTATATAATGAAATGTGAACGTATCTTTTGTTGTTCTTTTGCTTCATAACTTTTATTTCAGATAAGCATTGACATTCTCTGTTACCTAGAGGCCAGCTAGGAAGATCCACAGGAAAGACATCTATTTCTACCCTATCCTTAGAATAGTCTGAGATAATGTTTTTGTAGTGCATGAAGCACTGATATGACTCTGTCTCCAGTCCGAAATGCCAGTCGTTATATGCTGGGAATTGCTGAAGTAAAATACAACCACGGCGTTTTCTTTCGATAATAATTGTATTTCTATGAGGATATCGAGCCAGGAATCCTGAAAGTATGTTACTTTGAGAACTTGAGCATATTTTCATAATTCCCTGACAACTTGAAGAGAATAATTGAAATACCAACAGAAAATTAAATTTCTTACTAAATTGATAAGATATTAATGCTATTTCGTTGTCGGATGAAACGAAATATGTTTTGTTTCGAAAAAATGAAGTAACACGTTCAACTGTGTTACAAAATGGACCTGCTGTCTCACGATACCTATAGCCATTTATATCAAACACGACAAAACCAGCAAGTGCACAATTTTCTACGGTAGGACCATCCCAATCAAACTGTTTCACATACAGCCCTGCATACTTTGGTTTCGCGGAAATGAAAATTAACTTTTTATAACCTGGGGTATCTGTGTTAGAAAATGAAGTGCTTATCATTTTGTTATGGGTAGGGAATATATGTACCTTGTATACACTGCTGGAAGACCTTACATTTTTGAGATTCACAAAAAGACCGCCTTCACCAAGGAATGGCCAACAACAAAGGACTACCTTACAAAAGAAACTTGCAGTCTTGACTAATTTAACCATTATTTTTGTTGTGTGATTAAGCATCATAAGGCTCAGAATGGGGGGAAATACTGAGTTTGGGTAACTATAGATATAAATGTTGTTAACATACTTTGCTCTGAAAAAACTGCATAAATGTAAAATATATTCCATTCCTTCCACGGTCCTTGCTGTCCATGCATATTCAAATGATGTGTTTCCCATAGCTGTGACCTTAGTTACTTTTTGAAAGGGAACTTCTATGCTTCCACTGTCATATAACTTTTTCCATCTCTGAATAAAAAGGATTCGTATGGCAAATTGGTAGGTGATATTGACCATCAAAAGTTGCAGACCTTGGTATCGCAACTTAATGTAACATATAGCTGAGGAAATATACATATCTGGTGTACTATTTCGCCCACAGAAATGTTGGATAAAATTCCCATCTGCATTATGGGAATAAATTACGCCAAGTGTTACACGAGAATTTTGGCAATTCTCACCGGAATATAGCATATCTATGTCAAAACGTATGCGAATAAAATATTCTGGTGGAGCCAGCATGAAAATTATCGTAGTGAATGTTTGCTCTGTGTTCCTTGTCAAGTCAAAGTTTATTGCTTTACATGGATCATAGAAAATTCTGGCTATGTCAAGGCTTTTTCTTGATCCATTGTGAACTGGGCTATATGAACAGGGGTAATGGCAATTAGACAATTGATTATTGATGATACATAGCATATTTATTATTGTTGTTATCATAGTTTTTGCGGGCGGTATAGACACAAAGACGTCAACAGTGACCGTTGAAATATAGCTATGAAAACTTGTAACAGTTGACCCACGGAGCATTGGCCTTTCATACTTTTGATATCTAACCAAGAGGCTAAAACTAGATAATTTACATGGAGAATCATCATTACATGGTTCGAACTGAATCCATACACTATTACTAATTGATTGAAGTTTAATAGATTTATCTGGACAGTCCTCGTCGAAGAGACGGTAGTTTAATCTTGGTTGACCATCAAAAATGCGAATTGTCCCACGTTCCCAATCTGATATTTTGACATAAAGTTTTACAGCCAATTGCCAAAGTGTCTTTATATTCCAGTTGAACTGTGAGCAAATAGTGCAGTACTTACCAAACGAATATTCATTTGTGCATCCAAATGCAAGCGGATTTCCGGGATGAAGACGAAGTACTATAATGTTATCGACTGAGTTTATTACTCTCTGGAGACATCTCACTAGATTCAAAATTTTTAAATCGGTTATGGTGTATCTCATACAAACAGTAATAGTATTATCAACGTACTCAGATCTGATAATCCTTCGTATATCTGCTTGGCTGGTGAAAAATGAGGAGAAAGGGTTATTATCATCAGAGGCATCGTATGTTGAAGCCTGCAGGTTAATCATTTTTAAAAGGACAAGAAACAAACAATTGACAGATTGTTCCATTGACCAAAGATCATGCAGTCAATTTGTATCAAGATTCTGTGATAATCCTGTTGATGAAATAAAGTTGAACACCCAAAAGATCTTGTACTTTAATTTCCTTAAATAAAATAAACATCTGTAAAAAAGAAAACCCCAGTAGATCGGTTATCCTTTATCAGAGCCGTCCAATTGTGGTATTCTAAGAAGACACCCATTGTTTCCATATGGGTGTTTCAACATGGCCAGCAGGGTCCAGTATTCTTTGTATCTACACGAGAATGGCGGATGATAATTTAAAGTTTATGGTTGACTTGTTTCTTTCGTATCTTCTCTTGCACTATGTGCTGGCGTTTTGCATGTTCATCCCAAAAAAGTCTATAATATTTCACTTTCAACAGATTTATGTCGGGTCCAATATCTGTAAACATGGTTTGTGTTATGTGATACTGAGTATCAAAATCCAAACTCCTAATGTCCTTATTTCCCCGGCTGACCGACTTCATAATAACATTATGCACTGGGCAGAAAAATTTTAAAATGTGGTATATCTTCTTTAATTTCCTTGCATAACTGGCAGTTCCCCCTGAGCCCAAACATCCAGTGTGGCCATAAAGTTTACCGGCATAAGCTTCAATATTAAATTAATGACTTTTCCCCTAAAGTGGACCATTTAAACATTAGATACCCTCACAAAAACAAAGGTTTTATGTATCATATGACAATTCATGAATTGAATATGCCAGACAGGTATGTTACATATAGGGCTCATAAGGTGACCCAGGACAGCACTCAAGACATGCAGTGTGATCCAGATGATTCGCATGAAAGCAAAGTGATTGGTGGGGAATCAAAGCATTGGCAATGGATCAAACCCTAACAGAATGTGATCACCCGATAGACACAAACACAACCAGCATTGACACAACCTTTTGTGAACAGCCCTATATCAAGACAGTTAATCTGGACTCAGAGAATGCAGTATCATCAGCTAGGGATATTCAGTCACATGGTATGATTGAGAAACCTGGATCAGCTAGTAATCTACCAGAGTCAAACCACGCAGATCTTGCCAAAGTTAAAAAGGCTGGTAATGCAGCAGAGAAACCCCTGTGATAAATTGCTGACTGGTTGCTTCACCTCACAGACATAAAGCAAGAGATAGTAAGCGGTGAGCTACCTTACGTCAAAGATAAAAACATCCAGTTTAATTACAGATTGCACAAACAGGCCTAGATAAACAGAAAGCCAGAAGTAAGTAGTTAGAAGCTGAGGTTGAAGAACTCAAATGCTGTCTTGAAGGGATTGCTGGAAAAAGTAAGATACGCCTTACACGTGACCACCCAGTAGAAATACAGAGGCTAAATCAAATAATCACGAACCAAGCGGATGTAATAATGGGACTAAAGCTACTGACCTAATCAATGACAGTAAAATTAAAAGGGAAAGATAGGACATGAACAATACTGTCTCTAAGCTGGAAGCAGACTGCGTAGAACTATTTTCTGATTTGGCTGCAGTTGACAAAAAGAATGAGGACAAAAGGTCACTCATTGAATCACTAGAGACTAAATATGACAAAATGGCAACCACGCTAGACCAGGGTATTAATGGAACCATAGCATGGATTTTACATTCCCAAAGAGAATCGGTTACAGAACCATTGTCAGTGAAAGTCACACTTGTGAAGCAAGACATCCCGGTCCAGAAAACGAGTTAACAAAAGAAAAAAAGAATATTCTTCTGACAGGTACCTCAATTACAAAAAGTATTATAGCCTGTGGGGAACGAATTCTGAACAGTCAAGAGTTTACCCTGGTCCTGTGCAAACGCAATTGACAGTTATCACTAAACACAAACATTATACAATTGATGGACCAATGTATATTTACAGGAAACCTGTGGTCAGAAGCTTGGGTGCCGAAAGGAAACACACCAGTACATCATTCACCCAAGCATGTCTTGTCGCAGCTCTGCTTGTGAGTGGGATCAAAACTCGAACAGACTGCTTTATGACATAAAGAAAAGTTATTATTACGATGTATGCATGTTCCTTGACTTTTTTAACTTTATGCAACATTTCTTTGGTGACACCTCAATATATGGGCACAAGCACTCTCTGCATCTGTGCGTGCATGACTGAATACAGCGTAGGCCTATATGGCTCTATTTGCTTGCACAACTATTCACTGCAATTATGCCCGTATAATGAAGTTATGCCTATTTCCTTTTTTATATACACTTATTTTTGCCTCATCTTGTACTAGAGTACTGCGGTATAAAACTTCACGACAGCAAAATTGTATGTGCGCAATTATGGCAAAATCTTGGTGATTATCATGATAATAGGGAAATGTTCGAATATTTGACCCCTTTTAAATGTGATCCCATCCCTTTACCAGATTAGCTGCTCCACAATCGTAAGACCACACATACAGTTAAGCATCACATAAATAGAACTGGTAAATTTGTGGATGACTATAGTGAAATGGCACCCATTGTAGTTTCCCTGCAACTGATGTCTAATGACATTAAATTCAAAACAAGAACCCTTCTTGATGGGTGGATGAGGTGGTGGCTTTAGTGCAGCAAATAACAACAAAATTCTCACAAGCACAGGTCCTTGTATCTTTACCTCCAGGCCAGGAAGACAATTAAAGATCTACATCTGAAGACTCTGACAGCAAACCTTTATGTCAAGCAGAAACTGCACAACAAGTGCAACTTTGTGATAACAGCAACCTTCTGGTGAATGGCAAAGCTACAAAATCCATCTTAGCAGAGGATCTGGTACACCTGAACACAGCTGGGACAAAGAGGCTAACCTTCAATATAGGAAGACTACCTCTGTCAGATCCAGGGTATCAAGCACCCCGAAGGTAGGGTACTATTCCCCAACACAGGGGTAATCAATAAGTCACTTACTGTCAACACAGAGATAATCAGTAGTTTGATCAAAGGACTGATGATGTACATGCATGGTAGAATGTAAACCACAATCATCAGCAATGTAAATATTTCCGAAAAGCATTACCAATATTCATAAATCTCCAAGCAACAATGACATCAATTTCAAATACAGCAAAAGGCAAAGATTCACAAGGAAACATGTGCCAAATCCGCAAAGAACTGGTCTCTCAACAATGGTGATCGTTTCCGGCAAGGATGCTTCCAACAGAAGAATACGAGCAACTACAGACAGAAGAGAGAGAGAGAGAGAGAGAGAGAGAGAGAGAGAGAGAGAGAGAGAGAGAGAGAGAGAGAGAGAGAGAGAGAGAGAGAGAGAGAGAGAGAGAGAGAGAGAGAGAGAGAGAGAGAGAGAGAGAGAGAGAGAGAGAGAGAGAGAGAGAGAGAGAGAGAGAGAGAGAGAGAGACTACTATAAGCATGGTCAAAGACCACTCTGGCAGTGAGACTTCAATGACAGTTACTGGTGGCCAAATGCAATGCTTAGGTCATGTGTCTATATATCACTTGGAACATTGAAAGGTATTGAAAAGAAGGAATAGGGAATAAACTTTATGACCCGAAGTGTGTAACGCACAAACACATGAAACAATTGGACTGATAGGAACTCATGCAAGAGACTTTTATAAGTGTGAATGGTTTTAAAGAGTTGCCCTGTACAACTGCTCTAAACTGAAGAAGGCAAAACAAATAGTCTTGGGGCATTGCTATCCTGCCAAGAATATCTAAAAAGGTGTAAAACTGGCAAAGAATATCTAAAAAGTTGTTAAGTCACCAAATGTATTTCATGATATTGTCCGGATTGAACTATCAAAACATTTCTTCAAATGGCAGGATAATATTTTTGTACATTGTTTATATAATCCAAGAATGCTCTTCCTTCACTCCGTAAGAGAATATGACATGTTTGCAAAAATAGAAAGTGGTTTACAGCATATTTCTCTCAATATGGTAAAATAATACTTTCTGGAGATATAAAGTCATGTACTGCCCAAGAATCTGATTACATGGTTGGTGACCTAAAATATCCCCACCTGTCAGCAGACTATCAATCGGATAAACCCCCAAGAAAGAAGTTTTATCGAGATAAAGTTTTAAAGGGGTACGGGGAAGATTTATTAAACTTTTGTCATAGTACATGTATCAGGATTTTAAAAGGAAGATTACTTGGTAACTGTTTTGGTAAGATCACCTGTCAGCAACAAAATGGTAGCAGTACTGTCAACAACCCATGTGCGAGTATACAATCAAATGGCTTAATTGGCCTGTTAATAGCTGAATACACAAGTCACGCCCCAGTGGTCTTGCCTGATGTCCTGCAAGGGTGTGCGTATTTTACAAAGATATACACTAGGAACATGTACATTTTCCCCAAAAATTGACCACAGAAACCGGGGATACACTTGGTATGAAAAATGGTGAAAAGAAAGTTTTTCAGTCCCACTTAGTGCTTTACATACTTAAATTATGAAATGCCCAATCAAGGGTGAAATACATACTTTATTTAAATTTATCAAAGTTTGCAGGTATGTTTTTTGTTCTTCATGTGCACTCATGCATTTCACGCACATACAGTATTGTACTTCAGCTGATTATGTATATATTTCCGTCCATACAATGCGAGGTTCTGAATTGAACAGAATCCTTCTCTGACCATTTCACAATATCTTTCTCCACATTATGCCGCCTGCATGTCCCAAATCAGGGTTCAAATTACCCACATGCCCGAACTTAGACTGGCAAGTCCTTGTTTGCTGACGCACTGGAAGCACATACAATAATAATAGTTGTGTCCCCACTGGTTGCTCTCATGCAGGGTCAAACTGAGGCCTCGGCTCCTCGTTGGCTGCCACTGACAGGAGGCTGACCAGATGATTTTTCAATCAGTAAGTAGTGCCGTCTGTCGGCTGCGGATTGAGGCCGCTGATATAATCCAGTCATCGTTTGCTTTGCAAACTTGTGCGGTGTGTCAGTATTTCGTGCTCCAATCAATAATTCTATAATATATGTATATATTTTTTCTAACTAGTGGGAAACAACAACATGCACACGAGGACTGGCCAGTCTAGCCTGAACTAAACAAACCGCATACCACTAGTGGAATGTACAATCATTGTGGAGTAATTTAAGTAAGACCCCTGATTGGTTCAAATGATTTGTGTCAAGCCTAATGATCCAGAACACTTGAATTTTTATATGCCACGTTTTTGTAAACCCATTTGATCTTTCAGTTTATTTTATTACAATTTCTTGTGAATCATTTCATTATTTCTAGAAGATGCAGATACCTTGGGAATTTAGACATGGACTTATTTACAGAGAATTGTATGTATAAGTGTGGTCTGTGACAAATAAATTAAATATTACTAATACATTTTATTGAAGCTCATTTATATAAATGGTAGGGCAAGTTCATGTCTCTCAGGGCAAGTTGGAGTACACACGCAGACCAGAAAATTTTAATTATAATCATGAAGGTCGAATTGAAGCAAAATTCAGAAAACAACAAACCAAAACAGGTGGGATAAAGAATCTGACTTCAAATTAGCTTTAATAGTCCAGACCTGGTAGAGAAGCTTTAATTCATGAAAAGTTGTGAAGTAAAAGCAGTGATAAGATATAAGCATATAAAACTCTCCTAAATACTGCTTCAGAGAGATTTCATTTTTTAAAAAAGAAATCTATTAAAATGTGGGCCAAAAAACAAAAAAGGGGTGGCTGGCCATGTTTTTAGCTCAAAAGTAAGTGTAAACGTTTAGGCTGGCAGCTCCAAAATAAATTAGAAGTTACGGCCACACGACTACAACCTGTTTAACCAACAGAAATAATACAAATCACCAGTGAAACAAGCCAAGCATTAGTTTTAAAGATGACATGAAAAGCTATCCAATGCACACGGATCTACTAGTTTATAAGTCAAAACATATATACTGAGGAAACATAGATAATTCATCACATTTTCACAATAAACATTCAATCTAGAAGTGTTTACTTGGCAATGTGTCCACTTTGGCAATGCTCAAGATTTGTACTGAAAGTAACATCATCTGGGACAACCCAGACTTTCTCGCAAGCAAGATCTGTGTCATTCTCAGTTTTTTCTTTGAGGAATGTAACCAGATGTCCAGCTTTTGAATAAGATAGATTTGTTGAGTTGAAGAATTTTTTGATTGATAACATTTATGTCAATTTTGGAGATTCCGTCTTTAAGAGACAATCGGTATTCCAATGGGTACCAATTGTGCACCTCTTTTGGCCAAGCTATATTTATTTTACTATGAGTTTAAGTTTCTTATAAAGCTGTCAAAGGAAAACAAATTCACGATAAATGTTTTAGGTTGACACTTAGCTATATTGATGACCTGCTACTATTAAGCATCAATAATAAATGCTTTTGCGAGTGTGCTTCACAAATATACCCTGATGATTTGGAATTAAAAGAAACTACAGAAAATGACGTAAAACGTTCATTTTTATACATAATGGTGTTAAATTGAAGTTTAAATTTTATGACGAATGTGATGATTTTGAATTTTAGCATGGCAAATTGTCCCCATATCGACAGTAACATTACACTCGGGCCAGCTTATGATGTCTATGTGTCAAGTTTAACTGGCTTCGCTACAGTATGCACTGATTTTGACAACTTTAACTCGCGTCATTTACTGCATTTTTTAAATCTTGTGAAACAGGGATATTCAAAAATGAAATCAAAGCAATCGCTTATGAACTTTCTGGGTAAAATTTATTGCAAAGATATCCAGTGGATTTGCTATGTTATATAAATGATTTAATAAAAATGTAAACCTAACAATTGTAACTGACATATTATGCAATGCGTGTATCAGGCAAGCCATTTGTTAAAGTTCAGAGTTGCTAGCATCAAATCGATTTAAACTACTACCTGTCTCAAGTCATATATTAGGAGAGATGTTTTCCTTCATACTTCATTTTGCATTCCTTGACTAATATATTTAAATATCATAAAGTCGTTTGTATATATACTTTGTATATACCTTGAACTTCTGGATTTTGATCTGTCTTTGGTGACTAATGGTTTTCGATCATGGATAGTTCTTGTTTGCTCGGATGGGTATTCAAAACTTGCTGTTGTGTCTGGTGATATTCATGTTGATAGACTTGTCAAGATTTGGACGCTTGTAGACTTGGACTGACTTTTGACTGCGATATTGACACCTAATGGTCTCACTTTTATTTGAAGTCAAAACGTTTAGGAGCAGCTGACTGTTTACTCCTTTGACGAAAATGAAAATTTGTAGCTTGCCTTAACACTGAGGTTAATGTGACTGACACCTCTTTTGGGAACTCCACAACATTGTTATTTTATATGTCATGTCATGGTCATGACCATTTCATCATGCTAAAATGCACTTCCCTCAATAAATTAAGTACAAAAAATGTAAAGGGTGCACGATTTAGTAAATTTTGTATTTATATATCCGGGACTGGTGCTAGTATCAAATGAAATTAGACATCTAGACTGACATAAATCCATGAAGAGCCTCGTAAAAAGCACAAAGCCTGAAAAATATCACATAATTTGTATTATTACTACGCTTAACTTCAGCATAAGACTCGGCAAGCAGCTTATTCATTCTTCAGCAGTGACAGTAGTGGACTTAGCTCAAAATATCTGAATTTGCATCGCAATTTTCCATATAAAATTAAACAGAGGCCTATCAATGTTTTCTATATGATGAATTACTAAGCAGATTTAACCATTATGTAAGGTGCTTATCAATTTTCAAAACCTATTTGAAGGTCTACTATGGTTACATTCTGGTCATGCAGTATAACTTAAATTTCATAAATAAAATTTGTGCACGCACCAGTAAATGTTGCAATCATTGTTGAGTACAGAGATAATTTTCATAACGTCACAATGCCTTATTGACTTCACAAGCTGGAATTCAAGTGTTTGGGGGAGAATATCACCCCTGTTATTGTTTTTCTTGGGATGTCTTGGAAACTTAAATTATACCCGATCAACAGCAGCACAATTGTTTATTTATCGTGGCATGTTCATGTGAGATGGGCAAGGCTTTAGGCCAGCCCATCTCACGTGAACATGCCACGATAAATCTCACGTGGACAAATACTACAATACTAATAAATCAACTATTGGACCTTGCCAATCCAATAACCTGGCATATGTTATGCCTCTGTTCATGTATCTCTGCTTCAACACAAGGCTGTGTACTTGTTTTTTTTTTTTTTTTTTTTTTTTTTTTTTTTTTTTTTTTTTTGATGTGTACATATAATAGTTAATTTGACGGTCATAAATGCATGCGTGTCCTTGGAACTGGATCATGTATCTGTCCATCCAAAATAATGGACTCCAAATTTTCTGCCATTATACATTTCGCGCACGAAATCGTAATGTTTATTGTTTTCGTGGACGGAATCACAACAGGAGTTACAAAATTGTAAAAACAAATTACAAAATCGAAGGCCTACCACGAATTTAAACTACTCTGTCGATTTTGTTGACGAAAATGGAAGAAAAAAAAGGAAGCATTTCATAAAATCCAAAAGGCTTGTTGAATTTTCAATATTGATATGATATCCAAATTGAAACCGAAATTTCACAAAATCCATAGCTAACTCGATTTCGTGCACACAAATGTATGGGTATAACAGCTTTGTTAACGGAAATCTAAAGATAATACATTCTATACACAGAATCGTTAAGTTTCTCAATTCCGTACAGAAAATCACAAAACTACCTCAGTTTTGTCCACAAAATTCTAAAACACGTGGAATTGAAAAACCCAATCGAGTTTGTCCAATATATTGGTAAAATGTAATGTGTTAAACCCGAGCATGCCAAGTGTAACAACTTTGAATTTTGTACCATTAGAGACCCCAGAAGACGTTATCAGAAACTAACTGTAGGTTGTCCCTTTCTCCGTTTTTTATTTTTGGCCTATTACTTTTTTACGTGATACCTATGAGCCTGTTTAATTTTTTTAGCGCCCCAAACGGTCAAAATTAAAGCATAGACGCATGTGTGAGATTAGTTAGTTTCTCTACAAGTCATTATAGGAACTCACAGAATCACTGCGATAATGATTCTGTGGCTTTATATGCTTTCGTAATTTCATTGGCGATCTGTGCACACAATCTATTAAGTATAATTCTGTCTGTCATTTCTTCCAGTTTTGAGCACAAAAATGGATACATCTTATAGGATTTTGTGAACTGAATACCATTTCCTTCCAACAAAATCGATAAGATGATTTCAATTTCGTTATAATAATCTCGACAAAATTGAAAGAATATTCAATTTCCTGGACGAAATGACAAACTTACACACAAGTGAAAATCTTATTCCATTTTGGGGACGAAATTTAAAACTATGTGCAAAGAAATGACAGAGGATTTAATGAATTCTGTGAAACTGATTAGATTTCATGATTTTCTTTCCAAATTTCGTCCACAAAATGGTATGAGGGCTATAATTTAAAAAACATTCTTCCATTCTGTGAATTGTATATTAGAACTTCGTGGACAACACTGATAAATTTCATTTGACAATTTTGCTGACAAAATTGATATGGATTTTCTAAAGAAGCTAAGTATATTCAATGTCCTGTCCGAAATCTGCAGACTTACATGATTTTATGAACAAAGTTGGTAGGCTTACATTTTGTGGACGTAATTGATAAACCTATGGATTCGGTGCACAAAATTGATTAACGTATGGATTCTGTGGACAAAATTGATATACTTAACAATTATGTGGACGTAATCGTTGGAGTTTACAGATGTCTTTTATGAATTGGATAAAAATAACCACAAAATTGATGTTACACGTGGCACCCCATAACAAGCTTTGTTCATCACAGGAACAATATTTGTCACTTGTGTTGACTTTGTTCTTGATCTGCACTGGAAAACATGTTATCAAAGCTTTATGCCTCCTAGGCCAACCAAACTCCATGGTATCTTTATTGCATTTCTAGAGTGCAGATAATGCTGAGCTTGGTCTGAGTGTTCCAATTGACTGTTCCCAGGTTTCACATAATGCTCAGTAGAGGAAAACAGTTGAGGCACTTTGATGCCAAACAATAACTGTTAGGTCCCTGTGTGCTCATGAAAATGAGTTCGAGGTCGCCAGAATGAAATCTAGAGAAGAAATGGCGTCAAGATAGAAATGATGTAACTTTTCGGTTTCAGGTGGCCAAGAAGTCATATTGCGTTCACAAACAAATGGCGGACAGACAGACAATCAAAAACCAAAATTGATTCTCTTTACAGTTCACCCATGAAATATATTCTCACTTCTGAAAAAAAATTAACATGTCAGTATCATTGTAATGTAAATATAGTAGTCTGACTTAAAATTCTTCATTGTCCTGTCATTGTTTGGATAATGTCTATGAACTATGGTCATGTAATTATCTTTTAAAACTGTACATTAACATTAAGGGCTAAATTTGTTTTAGGCCTACTTTAAATGAATGTGAGTGTTTTCCAAAGTGGGAGGATTGGGATCCCGTAAAACTGGTTTAACACACTGCCAATATGTTGGTAACCTGTTCCAAGTCAGGTAGAAGATACTCTCATTCGTTTAAATCTCATTACTGTTGGTCATGGATACTTCTGACGACGAACACTAGCATGTCTTACTATTTCGTAAATGATCCTGGATCTGACAAGGTTAAACTGGTATTCGCTTTGGTCTCATCACTATCATTGAAAACTGTTGTCCGCTTCTCTTTTCATGGAACTTTTACATATTTGGTAACAATTTGAACATTCAGGCATTTTCTGCTCATATTGCAGTGCAGTAAGTGTTCCTAGTGTAGTGAAACTGATGTTGTTTTTTATAATTGTCTGATGAATATAGTTTGTTATTGTGAAAGTCATGTCAGGTTGGCTCAAAGTGTTTAATGTACTCTCTCTCTCTCTCTCTCTCTCTCTCTCTCTCTCTCTCTCTCTCTCTCTCTCTCTCTCTCTCTCTCGCATAAATAATTAGCATCTAAATCAACTGACTGACAAGTTGAACTACGTCTGATCATAAATGGAAAAAATTAAAACTGTTACAGGAAAATAGTTATACTTACAGTTACCTTTAGGAATTTCAACATGATTACCCTCTCTCTCTCTCTCTCTCTCTCTCTCTCTCTCTCTCTCTCTCTCTCTCTCTCTCTCTCTCTCTCTCTCTCTCTCTCTCTCTCTCTCTCTAACCGAATTCTTTCTCTGATAAAGGTAGTAGAATTTTACAATAATTAGGACTGTTTTACAATTTGACCTTTTGAACTTTATAGAACCACGAATTAGATGTACATTATGCTTGGCTGACTAACAGATGACTTACAATGGCATACTACATTTTTGGAATTCTAAATTATTACCCTGATAATTGACTTATTGGATGATTTGTGGGATTCTATGCTTTCTTGAACATTTAAATGTCCTTTCAAAAATACTTCTGGAAACCAACTTGAAATGTGACTTACAAATTTTGACTATTGTAATGCATTTTTTGACTACGTTATAATGATTTGAGGCCTAATATCACTTGCTTCTGGCTGATGTTTAGCATTTGAACCAATGTACTTACTATATTTGCAAATTCAAACACTTTTCTTTTTGAAATACTCTTAGTTTATCTCCTTTAAAACAACATCATGTCTTTAACTACATGCCTAAAACACATCAAATTATGTGATCATGTTGTTTGGATTCTTATTGATGGTCATTTTAGGCCTAGAGGGCTTTTCTGATGGATTGATGTTGGTGTTGGTGTCGCTTTGTGGACTTATATGGATGATGATCATTGTTGAGATGGTGGTTGCAAGTAATACCTTTTTAAATACTGAATTTTATTGACATTTCAATTTTCAACAAGTTAAGAACCTTCGCTTACAAATTCTCTGATGTGCTGCAAATTTGGTCCCTTTTCATAAATTGTATAGTCCTGTATGTGCATGAATGATGCAACTGTTCAAGCCAATTTACTGAAATAGGCCTATAATTTATAACAAAACTTTTTGCATTCTGTCATGTTAAAACTAGATATGGCTTTTTCGACTCTATGGACCTTTGCACTTACGTTTTGGTCTCTTTTGGGTAAATACGAACTATAAATTTATGTGTTTCAGCAAAACACACCAAGGAACATTGCCTTTGGTCGGAATTGACTTGGATTTGTTTCGTTAGGACTACGGTTTGGATATGGTAATGACACTTTCTAATATATAGGCCTTGTCAATTTGTGGCTATGGTCATAATTTGAATTTTGCAGGTAAAATGTGAAACAAGAACCACCAATGCTACTGTCCATGTGGTCCATGCTCATGTGTAATACATGCTTGTCATATACAGTTGTTCCACCTTTGAGAGATGACTGCAACGACAGAGCACATGACTTTTAAGACTACATTTATTAGGCCCAAAGGTCCATCTTTGCATGGTACTGGGCCATCTTTATGGATACAGCCCGTGCTTTATGTGACCACTCTTTGTCCCTCTCTGGGGTGATCTCTCAGGGTAGGGACAACTGTATAACTAGAGTAGGCAGCGTCCTACTGCATCATTTTGATGAACCTTAAATGGCAATAAGAAACATTCCAAGTAGCAAGATTGACTTAAAACAAACAAGGCAACCCTTTTCAACCAAAATTAGGAATTTCTAGAACTGCACCTGTGCAGTGTTGAATTATGATCACGCCACAGATGTGACAGTGTGACGTTAAGGGTGGGATCGTCTTTGAACAGTCATGTAGAGCCTTAGAGAATGGATAGGTCATTGGGCATCGTAGTCGCCACATCACCTTTTCTTTCCTCATGTAACAAATTACCCATGTGAATAAACAGAAGTGACTGTTTTCACAATAATACCATTTATAGCACCTTTCAGTTAAATAAATGAACAGAAAAATATGAAACTATAACTTTCATTTTTTTTAGCTCTGGTGACTTGTCAGTCAGCAGAGCTTATAGAATCCGTTTGCGTTCGTCGTCCGTCTGTCCCTCGGTCCGTCCTCCGTCTGTCCGTCTGTAATTAGACTTTATATTTTCGACTTCTTCTGAAAAACCGCTGCATAGAATGTTTTGATTTTGCACATGGATGATTCCCAGGTGGACCTCAACCAAGTTTGCGAAGGAGATGATGATGCAATAATTTTTCTATTTTTTATGAATTTTTTAATTTATTTTTTGAAAAAAAATCAAAATTTCTTCATCTTAAGAACTACGAAGCCAATTGCTTTGATATTGCACATAGGATCATCTGGGATCAACTAGTTCTTATTTTGGCCACCAGGTGGCGCTGTGATTTTTTCCCTATTTTTTTATGAATTATTGCCTGTTAAGGCTTTTTTCGACTTTTTATCCAGAACGGCTAAACAGAATTGCTTAAGATTTTATCAGAATATAGTTGGACATTAGACAATAAAAGTGTGTGAAAATGATATGGATATGTTAATTTTAGGCAAAGTTATGGAATATCAAACTTCGCAACTGTAAGGAAGTGCTGCAGCTGTATATATATATATATATATATATATATATATATATATATATATATCTGGCAATACAGTGCATATATTACACTATTGTATTTACCCTTTTGACTTCTTCTCAAAAACTGCTGTATGGAATGTTTCAATTTTGCACATGGATGTTGCCCACGTGAACCTCTACCAAGCTTGCGAAGGAGATGATGATGCAATAATTTTTCTATTTTATAATGAATTTTTTTATTTATTTTTGAGAAAAAATAAAATTTCTTCATCTCAAGAACTACCAGGCCAATTGCTTTGATATTGCACATAGGGTCACCTGGGGTCAACTAGTTTTCATTTTGGCCACCAGGTGGCGCTGCGATTTCCCCCCTTTTTTTTAAATCAATTTTTGCGTGTTAAGGCTATTTCGACTTCTTCTCCAGAACAGCATGATAGAATTGCTTAAAATTTTATCAAAATATAGTTGGACATTAGACAATGAAAGTTTGCAAAAATAATGTGGATATGTTAATTTTTTGACAAAGTTATGCGATATGAGACTTTGTGACTGTAAGTTAGTGCTGCCACTGTACATCGGCAGCCATTGAAACAGCAAGGTATGTCAATTGATAATACATGTACTACCATGGACAAGTCAGGTCGCCCTATTCAATTTTGTTTCCTGAATAAAAGCAGATCCAGTCAGCAGAGCACAGGATCATCATGATCCTCTTGTTTATTTTCATAAACATGCCAATTCAATTTACTTCCATTAATTAGTCCTCATTAAACAGCACACACAGATCCATTGAGTACAGATATTGGGGAAATGTTAATGCACCCCCCCCCTCCAACATACATTTAGAGTATAACTGTTATTGACAGGTGGAAAGATTGGCAAAAACTGTAGATTTGAAGTATTCCATTTACTTCTTGTGGTTGCCAGGTATGCCTGCCCTACCATGTATGGTTTAGGTGCACTTACTTTTAGAACTTGAGTATTGTCAAGCATGCTCCATGTTTCAACTTTCATATTCATGTAGCTTGTTTACGATACATTATGAACAAACCAGGTCTATGTCTATAGCATAGACGAGCTTTGTATGTTTTATGTGGCAGAATTGTGAATAGAGAGTGTGTTAGTGTACTCGTGTGTCCCTTTCTTTGCTGATGATAATGCTGAATAAAAATAACTGTCATGTAGACCTACTGCCAGTACCATTTCAAGATTGTTCATACTATAATCACAATGACTGCATCAACGCATTCCATCGTGCTGTAGACTCCACCAGATTTCAAATGGTGAACTACTGAATCACCTAGGAACAGGCTTTTTTCTTTTCAATATATCTTAGTTGCATAACGTTACCTCTCAACCACCATTTGCCTAGACCTCTGTGTCTGGGTAGAATACCCAAGATATTGAGTTGAGTTCACTCACTTGATTCCTGAAAGACCTGATGGCCTTGTGGGCCATCACTCAGTTCCTATGGAACTCTGGTGACTCTAGGTGCACATGCTCCTCATATCATCCTTTTTCTTTTGGGCACCATAACTGGCTTGCCTTTTCAAGTTTAAGCTTAAGCTCCGTGAACTTTTGTTCACACTCACTGTTATAGTGCTTTATACATACCCCCGCATCTGCAGAAAATCTTTACCTAGCGGTCTGGGACCCAGAAAGCTGATTTCTGTGTTCAGATACCACTGATATAGTTGGGAGTAAAACTTGTCCATTGGCTTGAAACCTAGATTTTCAAGATGTCTTCTCGGCAAAACCGATCACAGAGAGAGGGAAAACAGTACACACCTGGCTATTGCCTCCTTTCAGAGTCAGGCTATGAGTGTTGATCCAGTGACTACTCTATCTACATCCTTGTTCTTGTTGGATCGTGGACAGAAATTGGATTCACAGAACCAATACATGGTGGCTCGGGAAGACCATCCACACTGTTATGGTTGTCACCTGCAGTTTGGTCAGGTTTGCTCACACAAGCAGACTTGCAAATACTGTCAGGATTTGGAAGAGGACAAATGGTTGCTCTTTGAAGTTGGATCATGCAAGGCGTTTGTGCTCCCTCTGGGATGTGACAACCTGAGGAGCAGAGAGTGATCTGGCAAGGGCATGCCTTCCAGTAGAGGCAAGAAGATAGGAAAGCCTCAGCATTCCTGACTCTTGTATAATGGATTGCACTGTCTCAGGATTGCGAGCTGCCACACAGTTATACTCCACACAGTGCCCAGTCAGTGGCTGCCTCACTGCATATCCCACACACTATGAGTTTATCACTGATAATTCATTCATCCTCAACATTCTGAGACAGGACTACATGCTGCCTTTTTGGCAAAGACAGGCTTCCCTTAAGCCATGAACACCAGTAGTGCAAACCACCCGCCATGGAACCCCAAAGCATCAGCATTCCTAGAGGTGGTTCAGTTGCTTGGGAGCAAGCACACCAGAGCCGGTCGAGGATCATGGTACTCGTCTTTTACAACTTACTCTTCCTGGTCCCCAAGAGGGATGGAGGATTGTACCCAGTCATGGACCTGTGGATGCAGAACACCTCCCTGGTATTCCTGTCCTTTTGGATAGAGACCCTCCAGTTGGTTGGCATCCCAGGATCTCAAAGAAGCATTCTTCCAGAAGCCAATCATGCAGACTCCATGGAACTATCTGCATTTCTTTTTTGTGGGACAGGTCTATCAGTTCCATTCATTCCTGGTGTTTACCAGGTTTGGGCAGACAGGTGTTGCTTACCTTAAACACTCAGCCTTTCGAATTTATGTGTATCAGTATTGTGGGCTTATCTGAGTGCTTTGGTGCCTGGATTTAAAGCATCACACATATACCGTTCTGGAACTCTGCCAATATTTGGGTCTGATAGTGAACCCTAACTCAAGCCCAGTCTTCAGCTGGAACAGACTTTTGCATCTGTAGCCACTTCAGAAGAAAAGTGGGACAGACTTCAGTCCCTGATTAGAGCCTTTCTGACTGGCGAGGTCTGTTCGGTGCAATGATGGCTTGCCCTGTTGGGCTGTCTAAATTCCATGAACTCCCAGATCCAGCTCAGTCCTTTTCACCATCGCACCTTGCAGCATGCGGTGTGGGGCAGATGGACAAGAGATCAGGGCTATCAGGCCCCAGTGCCCATTCTCAACAAGGATCACCCGCACCTTCTGTGGTGGACCATGAGAGAGAACATCATGAAGGGAGAAATGCTGGAACCATTCCAGGCCCAGTTCACCATTTACATAACAGTACATTTTAAAATCGTAATAGTGTCACACATGGGTACTGATGGACAGGCTTGTATAACACACAAGCTGTTTTCAAGCTTTTCCTGTGATCTCTAAACAGATATCTTCAAGAGTTTGGAAACCCTTCATCAAAAGGATCCATCTATGTATTGGGAAATGGTTAAGGACTTCAGGATTAGTCATATTGATGCAACCTTTAGCCATTATATTAACTACCTGGTATGGTACCATTACTTCAAAAACGTATGGAGTGACACTTCATAATGTGTTGACTCACATGGCCAGAATATTAACCAGCAAATAAATGAAATGCAAAAATCTCCATGCTTCACAGAATTAAGATACCAAATAAAAATAATTGAAGTTTGCAGAGTCCTTCACAATTTAAAAATTAATCAATTAATTAAATAAACAAATAAATAAATAAAGCTGCAGATCATAACAATATCTTAAATGAAATGCTCAATAGCCCTTTTTGAATCGGTACACCTGCTTTCTTCAGAGCTCCACAAGTTCTTCTCTTTCTACTCTGAAATGGCAGATTACCTGTAACTTTTTATGCCATACAATTTGTGGATGGCCCTGGATCAATCACAGATCACTTTTGGACCCTTGGTTGTGCATTTTTTGTGCATATATCTATTTTGGATTGATACCTGTGGAACCCATACAGCCTACCTGGTGAACCCATGCACCATTGTACAGGTAACCAGCCTTTTGTGTGTGACCAAACATTACTGCATCAGTGACCACTGACTATGTCAACTTGAACTCTAACATCGCCCAGAGTTTATGGCTTACCTGTAGCAGTGTATCATCGCCCCACAACATACCAAATATACACCATGGCATGATTTACTTATGAGATTCTCTCAATATGTCTGGTAGATAGGACAAACCGGGTGGCCGCAGACAATCTAGTAGAGCTAAACTCCCCGACGTTGACCCCAACATGTGTAATGCAATCAGGGCAATCATGAAGGAAGAACTTGAAGCAGTAAACACAAAACTTGATTCTGCTCTCAAAAAGCTCTCTGACATAGATACCAGACTTAAAACTGTTGAAAAAAGTCTGAAAGATACCAGTGAGAGGTTAGATACAATAAGTGGCACTTTTCTGCATGCTGTGTCAGAAAAACTGAATGAAATGACTATTGCACTCAGTGTAAAATCCCTGGACAAGGATGTCCATGATAGAAAGTGGGCCCTAATTGTGCAAGGTCTCAAAGGTGAGGTAGGTGAAAGTGTCAGTGAGACCAAATGCGCCTGCATAGATTTGGCACGCAACCATCTTAAAGTCAAGGATGCAGACTCAACACTGTTCAGTGCCTGCCATCGCTTCAGGCACCAGAAGGATGCTAGCATCTATTTACACTTCACTGACCTTGACCAGCGGAACCGGTGGTTAACTGGAGCCAAGAATCTAAAACACCACACAGACAGGATCTCAATCACCCCAGACCTCCCACCCGTAATTCGGCCACTGAAGAAAGATCTCATGGAACAAAGAAGAGCCCTACCAGCTGAGATAAAGTCCAAATCAAGCATTCAATACCTGAAGACCTGGCCATATGCAACTGAAAATTTCAGGACGTGACCCGTGCTATCCTAGGACGACCAAAGCAGCCTCTGTATCCCGCTACCTTGAAAGTGAACTGAACATGTCCTTCTCCTTTGATTAAAGCACCAATAAGACTTATGATTACATGAAAGACTTTATTCTGTTTTGTTTTTTTGTTTGTTTTTTTGGGGGGGGAGGGGCAACTTTTAGAGGCTCAAATGATTGCTTCTGTTCAGTGGCTTTGATGTCATTGTTATGAAGGTACGGTACATATTCTACATTGTGTTTACAACATATCATGTATCTGACAACTGCAGAGCTTGCAACGTACATGGACCTGCTACTGTTTCTTTGTGGGCCTTAGCTGTAAGCGTATTCATACATATGCTGGAACGCAGAGACTTCTGCTCATGACATATCTCTCATGTCCTTACATTATACTGTAATGTTCTGGGCAAAAATTGTTCTGGTCAAAGTTTGCCTCTGCTGATAATGCCATGCATGTGATACACTTTTGATTTGATCTGCATCTTTATTTTCTTTTAATCACATTTGTACCACTACAATGGTGATATGTACATTAGCCAAAGCAGTCACTCTGTCAAAAGCCTGATCCTGTGACACCGTCATCAACCATATGCATACAATTGTGATAGCCGGAGCCTACTTATATATGTAATCTACACTGATCAGCTCTTTTTTCAAAGCCACTCTAGGAGTTTACCAAATTTGGATCAATCATTGTGATCACTATTCTATTGCTATGATGGACACGCTTCTCATACATTGCCTTTTTTCCGGGGGGGGGGGGTGTCAAGGTTGTAGCCCTGGATATTAAACTGCTTCATAAATAATTCTACATTAACCATACATATATCTGACATATGCATTAGACTTTTGTCAAAATGCATGTAGCATACTAAAAGACTACATTCTAACATTGGACCAGTTATATTTTCTTTACCTTAGTACATGTTTTCATCTCTTTCTATTCAACAAACTATCATTATATTGATCATGTGTATTCTGCTTCTGCATCATGGCTGACAACACTATATATGCATTTGCTCAAAGTTTTCAACGGTGTTGGTGCATTAATTGTATACCATAGGTCCTGTGAGTCATATGGCTTTCTTTCTGGTGCACTGCATGTATTTGAAGGCAATGATGATTGTATCTTGGAACGGCTTCTACTACACTACCATGATACATATTTCACATTAGCTATAGCATATAAGTACCTATATTGAACTAATGCGATAAGACTCTTGCTACGAGTATAAATTATTATTTTTGTGTGTGTGTGTCTGATGTTTATGAAAGAGTGAACACAAAACATCATTATTCATGTAAGGTCTGCAGGTCATATTTTGGTACAAGGATATGTTTTATACAGTGTAACATGGTCCTTATACAATTCTTCTTTTTCATACATACATACACTCTGGGACAGTAACACAAATGTTACTTAGTGGTAACCAATTTGTTTGCTGCTTTCTTTATTTTGTATTATATTAACATCGGCACCTCTTTTTATTGTGGAAAAATCTCCACCACTTATTCATTGTTTGTGACGGTTTTCAATCGTCTTTTCAGATTCTTTATGTTGTATGCCATCTTAAGTGCTCCATTACTACACATGTTTATTTACTATGGACTAATACATGAATATGTAACTGTATACAGTACCATTTTTTTTGCAAATCTTTGTAAATCAGCTGAAGTTGTTTACAAAATTCTCTACAATTATTTCATCAATGGATTCAGTTTTCCGTACTCTCCTTAGATTTCTCGTGCTCTCCGGCATATTATATTTTCGACAACCAAGTACTGATTCTGTAAACATCTACGAACAATTGGATATTTGTGAACTACTTAACAATATGTGTTCGCATTTTGAACCATCTCATAACAACTTTCTCAGATCGTACATATTTACTGATATACTACTTATTGTAAGAACATATGTTGTCTTCTTTTGGAAAATGTATGAACATGTAGCCCTTTACAGATCTGAGATGTTGGTAACTCTGTCATATATGTTGAACTGTAATTCTTTGAACATGTTCACTGTATCTATGGGCAATTGTTTATATTGGTTTACTTTCAATCAAAGTATTTTTCACATGTTTTCAGTAATGTTGCAAACTTATATAATATGTTATAATGACTTCAGAAATTCTTGTGAACAACGTACTTCAAAATTTCGGTGGTATTGTTAGGAACAATCTAAATAATCTAATTGATAATCCTGATGAACTTGAACACGCAATTTCAATTGCCTCAGATTCACCTTATATTGATAGAAGTAACCTTTCAGAGTACATCAGACCTTTTGCGCAGAATTTTTCTGTTCTAAGTTTGAACATCCAATCTTTAAATGCAAAATTTGACAAGCTGAAAACATTACTTGATGAATTACTAAATGAAAACATTGAATTCAGTGCCATCTGTCTGCAAGAAACTTGGTTAGAAGGATCTAATCCGGACACAAGTCTTTTTGAACTTAACAACTACAT